>JAHKBH010002752.1:0-38473 GCA_019049505.1 Pachyrhynchus sulphureomaculatus
TTCATACATTACAGTTTTTGCAATATCCAAGATACTCATTCCAACATAAATGGGTTTATTATATTCTATGCATACCTTTTGAAGTTGAATTGCTACTAAATTTTCAGAAAAAATCTTTAAATCTTTAAACTGTGGCTTTGCAATTAATTTTTCAGCACACATCTTAGTACCTTCTCTCTCCCATTGCGACACTAGCTTAATATCTACGCGCGTATCGACATTCTCCATAGTTTTCCCAAAAACGCTGTTATTTGCTGATTTGTATGAATTTTTTTCAAACTTATTTTTTGAAGCATTTCTTAAATTAGTGTTTAAGTCAATGTATTTAGCTAGCCAGGGAGATTGGGTAAATTTAATTCCTCGATGTATTTTTAAAAGTTTAAGTCCGAATTTTAAACATTGTTTTAAGGAGCGATAATGAATAATATAGTTACTCTTATTATTTAAATTTGGAATTAATTTAGAGTATTTTGAAATTGGTGGTGTAAACTGTTCGGGGCAGAACGGAAAGTCGTTATGATTGTCATGTAAATAATGAGGATATTCTAAGTCAACTTCAAAAACATACCCGATAGATGATGTATCTGAAAGTTCTAAAATATTAATTTCTTTAATTTCATCCTCCGAAAGCCAAACAAAATTCTTTTCTGGTAAGAACTGCTTCATTGCAAAACCATAGAAGTTTGTTGCATCTAAATATGCAATATATTTTGTTGACCTTTTTGGATCAAAATTATCAAGAAAAGGATTATTGGCTTCAGATTTGCGAGATGTGCAAGTACTAACTCCACCACGAACTCCTTTTTTGAAGAAATGAAGCATATCAGGATCTGTCAACAAGTCTAGTTCTACTTTTGTAAATTTCATCATGGCGTCCCAACACATAGAAGGACTAGTAACATAATTGGCCGGATCTAGTTTATAAGTTTTATAACAAGTATTTCTATAGTTTTCGAATATATCAGCTAAAAGTAAAACATCGGACTTTAAATAAATATCAGAATATTCACCTAACGTTGAACAATTAAATACTGCCCAAACCTCTTGAGCTCTTTGATAATCTTCAGCAGAAATATTCTCGTCAATTAAATTATTATAAAACTTATCAATAGACGGCAAACATTTGTCACCTAATTTGTCAAGAGAATCAACGTAAGAATATGGAAATACTCCTTTTTGTCTGATATAGTAAAATTGTCTTTCGTCTGAAAAATGTTTCTTTATTTCAAGACACTGAGCGTCTTCTAGAGTATTTGACAACGATTCTAGAGATTCTGGTAGAAATTGAAAGGAATCTATGAACCGTAAATTTAATTTAACACTTTCCTTTTTTTTATTTTGGCTGTCATATTTACCTACAATAATTTGTTTATTAAATGAAATATATTTTTCTTTGTTTTGAGCAATAACACTAATATTTTCTTTGTTGTTACACAGCGATTTTATAAATAAATGTGAATCGTAATTTTTTAAATTATGAAGAATTATTGGAATGTAATTTGGAATTTTGAAATGTAAATTGCAAATAGAATGAGCTGCTCCACGATAATTTCCAGTTATATGACAATGATCCATACATTTTACAAAGTTTCCCGCTGAAAATGGTTTTTCGCATAAATAGCAGACAATTGCATTATGATATTCATCCTGCTGCGAAGGGTTTAATTTATTCATCGGCTTTTGATTTTTTAAATAATTATTATAAAGGTTTTTTACATCTTGTTCAATAAATTCAATAAACTTTTTTGCACAATCGGCCCCGCGATAAAGTTTCAACGATACAAGATTTTCATCAAATGAAGATTTAATGTAGTAAGCGAATGAATATGGTATATGTTCAGCAGTTTTAATGGTATATGATGCTGAATTATTAAGTGTTGATTGTTTATTTTCAATATTTTTTAAGTAGCACTCAAAATCGGCATAAATTACGAAAGGACATTTATATTGCTTTTGAATATTTTCAAATTTTAAAACGTTTGCTTGGATCTGATTTCCAAACTTATCTAAAGTCATATTATCTGAAGGAAATTCTATTCGAACAAAATTGCAATCATGTTCTAAGTGTCTTTTTTAGTTTTTTTTCTGTACCAAAATATTGCAAGCATCCGTCGCATAAATGTTTTTTTATTTTCTTTTTTGATAATTGCTTAAATAACAATTTAGATAAATCTTTTATCCAACAATAATGGCTATTACCATCGTGAGAAATAATTATAAGTAGATTTATGTGTAAATCTTTTTTGTTAATGTTGTAGTGTAAAGGCCCAACAATTTCATATGCATATGCACCATCTCTAAAAAATTTTTCAATTCCATAAACGTTTATGGACAAATTATTATTCCTTTCAAATGTGCTAATTTGCTTTAATTCGACCGGAAAATGTATACCTGTGAAATCGAAGATAGTTCGGAAGTCCGGATAAGAGGAGGTTTTTCTAGGGTTCCCTATGGGCTTACATACGGCCGAAACAACAGCCCACGCGAAACAGCAGTCATCTTCATTCATGACGTTGACTAAGCTGCCCCGAAACTCTGGAATTGGAATGTAGGAAGCTGCACATAAGGGATTGTGCTTGTTGATATTCACTTCCAAATGTAGAATTTGTTGTAATATCCAACCTAAAAGAAAAAATAAATATTTAGTATTAAAAATGTAACACTTTCCCTACTTGAAATAAAGCATTAACGATAAAATAGAAATACCCAATTTACCTGAGTCGCGTTCCGGTAGTTCATCAGCTTTGGTCGACAACGTCTTGAATAAATCGTCATACAATTCGTCTAAATTAGTCGTCTCAGTCACGATATGGAAGGGAGTGTTGAATGATTTTACTGCTGTAGACTTTAAAGTGGGAGAGTAGTAGACGCCAAATAGTTCTACATTGACCTTAGTGGATGTATGCTCCTGTTGTGTCTGCCGAATCAACGATATAAATTTTCTATAAACTTCTTGTTGAAATTTCTTAATGTCGACGTAGAAATTCGGAGAATAAACTTTGTATGCGGCGATTCGGCACTTGAAAGCGCTCCTAATAAGGTCAATTCCATCCCCATACTTAATACTGCTGTTGCTTTTGTGGTTGTTGGTTCTCAGATGAAATTTCCAATTATTAAGGTCGACTGCGACATTACAGTCTTTACACTGCCGTTTCGCATTAATCTCGCCAAACTGAGCATCAACTGAAACAATAAGCTTTCATTAAAATATATATATTTTTTTATTATTTATCGAATTATTTAAGAATGTATTTAGAGGGATACTTACTATCAATTAAATGCTCATCTAGGTTTAAAGATGTGTCTGTGCTCAAACATATTTCCTTGAGGTGTCTTACGGCATGCTGTCTCAGTTTAAATTCTTTGAGGCATAGTGTGCATAGGAAAGCCATTTCAAACTGAATATGAAACACTTTTGCGTATTTTTAAATAAGAAAACTTATCCCCCCCTCCCCACAAAAGTTAATACTATTTTAAATTTTGACCAAAGCAGGGGCTAAAAAATATATTTCCTAAATTTAGAAGAAGTTCCCCCTGCCTTTTTATTACATTTTTCACATCCCTTAGACTTGAATTACATAAATTATTGCATACATTATCAAAATTGAAGTGATTATACACCATCGATTTCAATGTTGCAGAACCACGTCTTGCTTCATCCTCAGATAATGAAGCTTTAGATTTAGCATGTAAAAATTGATCCAATTCACTTCTAATAGGATCTTTG
The DNA here is from genome assembly GCA_019049505.1 of Pachyrhynchus sulphureomaculatus. NCBI lineage: Eukaryota > Metazoa > Arthropoda > Insecta > Coleoptera > Curculionidae > Pachyrhynchus > Pachyrhynchus sulphureomaculatus. The sequence continues at coordinate 3,728 of JAHKBH010002752.1, forward strand.
AAGGAGCCGTTCTTTTTTTGGTTTAACGGATTTTTTAAAACAGAATTAGTTTTAACCCTTTTAACCCCGCAACTTTCTAAAGGCTCAGACGCAGGACGTTTAGTACCTAACTTTATTTGATTCAAGCTCTGAGAACTTGTTTCAAATAAATTTTCGGAAGTTTCATTCTGAATTTGAGCTTTCAAAATTCCGTTAGGGTTAAATTCAGGCTTAAATTTGGGTTGCTGAAATTGTAGGGGGTACTGAACTTTAATGCAATTTTCAGCCTCAGAATGCGTTTGAATATCCTCTCCAATTTCAACTACCAAAATTTCGTCAAAATTAATTTTGGGTTTAATTTTTCTTTTCTGAAATTGTATTGGATACTGAAGTTTACTGTGATTGCAATTTTCAACCACAGAATACATCTCAATATCCCCTACAATTTCAGAAACCGTTTTATTAAAAACATTTACAGATTTAGCAGAGAAATGTAAATTAGGTGTTGGTGTACACTCCTCATCGGAAATTTTAATTATAGAAACTTTTCTCTGCCGAATTTTCTTTTACATCGACAGAAATAGAAGAATGTAACGTAATTCGCCCCCACTCAGAAACTTCTTGAATCGCTTCCCCAAAATTTGTTCCAACTACATTTGAAGCCTCAGAAATGGGTGAAGCTAAGCAGACATATTTATCGCGTTGTTGATAATCTTGTTTACAAACCCCTTGTTCCTTTGAATTAAAACAATTTGGAAAAGCATCTTCACGTTTTTGATCCCCTTGTTCCATTGAATTAAAATAAATTTGAAAATCATCTGAACTATTGTCACACAAATCGGCAATATTTATTGTTGACTCATGAGGAGTTTCAAACTCCTCGGCGTCATTAAAAATTCTAATGAGTTGATTTAAGACATCTGTATGATTCTCGCTAATTTCTAACAAGTTATTATTTGTCTGCTTAACTTCACCCATTTCTGATTCATTCACATCCATTTTAAAATCATTAGTTCCCCCTGAATATAAGAAATCCTCTTGCCCCATTAAATTAATATAATTTTGAAAGCCATCTCCCCCCGAATTATTTACATTTAAATCTATTTCTGTCATTTTTTCCTCAAGCTGTTCCCCCGTTAACCCACAAAAAGGACAGTCCATAAGATCGTGAACCTTGCAAGCATACTTTAAATTAAATTTAGTTAAGTCGATTGAACTCATTATAAAATAGAAATATAGAAATAAAAATTTAAGTTCAATTAATTTAAAAAGAAATTACAAACCAAAAACCTATGCACAACCACACACAAAGGCACAAAGTATGGTTTATATACACTGAAACAGCCACACAGAAAGGCACAAAGTATATTTTATGAATGTAAGCACAAACTCAGACTAAACGAACGAATGCATACGACGCGGTTTTATATAAACAGATACGCCTGGTACCGCATGGTACGCCTGGTACCGCTTGGCACCATGATGCGCTGCTACGGCGAACGGGTTAAAGTCCCTTCGTCTAGAGGTCAAGTCAAGGTGAGCATGAGCAGTCCATATATTTTATTTTATTTTATTTTATTTTATTTTATTTTATTTTTTTATTTTTATTTTTTTTTTCTCCTCGAATTTTTTTTTTTTTTTTTCTCCTCGATTTTTTTTTTTTTTTTTTTCTTCGATTTTTTTTTTTTTTTTTTTTTTTTTTTTTTTTGATTTTTATATTTTTTGATTTATGAGGTTTTTTTTTTTTCACCCATTTTTACCCATGCGCGGCACATGTAGACATGCGCAGTTGGGTCAGATCGAAGGAGGACACCCATTGGCATCGGATTTCAAGGTAGGGCTTTGGGTTGGTACTTCGTATCTCTTTATATTGCCAGGTAATGCTTCAATTCTTCAATATCTACAAACTTAAACATCTTAACTGATTTTAGAAAGAAAAAATACTTAATCTAAAATGGAAAGTTATCATGAGTGTTCTTCGATGTACTCGGGCGAGACAATTATTTGGCCACCTATTAATTTTTTGAACAGTTTAGAACGTTTATGGGGTATTCCCAAAGAAGTTGTAAAAGTTCGTGAACAAATTGACTCAACAGTGCTTTTCGCTCTCCTGCATGATGGCACGGAAATTTACGAATTTCAAGCGCAAGATGAAAATGTGCCGAATCTTCTAAGAGGTGGGATACAAATCTACAATTCCGCACCGCTCACTAACAACCCCTTAATCTCAGCAGTGGGGCAATCAACAGGAATGACGTCGCCGATGGAGCCGCAAATAGAGCAATCAACATTGGCAGAAATGGTATTTTCAATGGAGCCCTCAACATCAGGCAATCAATGGTCCCTAAATAAATATCTGGAATCAATATTAGAAGCCCCATTGGAAATACCGCTGGAAGATGCTGTCCCAGACGTTGTTGAGGAACAGCCACCAATACCTAGCAGACGACAGCCTAGCAGGCATTGTAAAAGGCCTTTCAATTATAAATATAATTTTTAAAATAAGATTTTTTAGAAATTTTTGTAAATAAAATTTTTAGAAAAATTTCAGTTTTTTCTTTTTAAAATTATATTTAGGGTGTTTAAGTTTGTAGATTAAAATAAATATCATTTTTAACGAATGTTTTATTTTTTCTTCTTTTAATATTATTTGTTGAAAGCTAAATAGTTTAAAAGGATTCCAGAATGTTATTTCCATATGAATTTTAACAATCCGTGCCATTGTGCGTAAGGTAATGTAAAATTGCAGCATAATTACAGAAATTGTTGGGATTAAAAATTACCTGTGTTTTATAAAGCCATATAAGTAAAAGGTAAATAAAACAATTATAAATAGATTTAAAGAGTTTTATTTATTAAGGTCGTCTCTATTAAAAACATGGTTCTCCATTTTTTTTTTTTTTATTTCACCCCCATTACAAACAATACATGCGTGGGGATGGCAGATAATAAAAAGTGGAACTTCACATATCGTGCAATGTAAATCGTTCCCACATAAAAGGATTCCAGAATGTTATTTCCATATGAATTTTAACAATCCATGCCATTGTGCGTAAGGTAATGTAAAATTACTACATAATTACAGAAATTGTTGGGGTTGAAAATTACCTATTTGTTTTGTTTTATAAAGTAAAAGGTAAATAAAACAATTATAAATAGATTTAAAGAGTTTTATTTATTAAGGTCTTCTCTATTAAACACATGGTTCTCCATTTTTTAAATTTCAACTCCATTACAAACAATACATGCCTGGGGGTGGCAGATAACAAAAAGTGGAACTTCACATATCGTGCAATGTAAATCGTTCCCACAACACCCCATTAAACGTTTGTAATGGTTTGAAACAAAGTTATGTTTCCCCACTGGCACCTCCAATGCGTGCTGATAATAGCATTTGTGGCATACACTATAAACACCACCAGAACTAGACATTATGACGGCATAACTTTGGAAAACACAAACTTGTCTTGATAAATAATCCGGTTGCAATGTTTCTGCTGCACTTGCTGTTTTTATTCTAACCAATCCTTCTTCTCCACAGACATTTTCATCTCCAATGTCATTGATCCCCTCATCGACCAAATCGTTTTCACTGTCTTCCTCTTCTTCAAAATTATTTTTATCAGTTATTATAAGACAAGTTTGTCTTTCATGAACTAAATCTTTTTCCTTTCCGTCAAAATGTATAAATTCATCGCCATAAATAGAGACCATGTGTTCATTATTTGCGTCATTCATAAAGACATGACGCTTATCATTTTCGCAATATAAAACTTCGTAAGCTGCCATTTTATTTAAGTTTTTAATAGTTTTATACTTTGCTTCTTGCAACTTGGTTTGCAAATGAGGCGCTTGCTCTTAAGTAGTTGTATGTTACTGTAAGCTGTGTGGAAGGGGTGATGAGAAGAAAGTGGTGAGAGGTAGTATGCGGAGCCAAGTCTGACCAATCAGAAAAGGGGTGGGGAGCCGAAGCATTAAAGTATGTGGGGCCAAAAGTAGCCCCGACCAATCAGAGTTAAGTGGGAGGGCTCATGCGCGCGATTAGGAAGTGGGGACGATCAATGCTAATGTTTTAGGATCGAAATGAACTGCACGAAATTTGCAGCGACACTGAGCCCAGACAAGGAGGTGTGGCTTAGGAGGCGTGGCTTGGGTCAAGGTCGACCAATCAGAAAAGTGGTGGGGGGGGAGGCTTAAGCCCCCAGTCCCTACTACTCCCTACCTTATCTCGAAAAGTACTGATCAAAAAATTTTGAAAAAAACCCTGGAATATTCTCCACGGGGTATAGATTGAACGAAAATTATCATTACCTTTAATAATTTATCTGGTAAAAAAAAAAAACAATATTTCAAGGTCACCAGTTTTCAGTAAAGATTGGAAACAAACTTTGTTGAAAACTCATTTGGGGTGTGTTTTTGTGAAGTCACTAATCATTTTATACCACCCTAACAAAACATTTTATTTCAAAAACAATCAACGTACGGAACACTAATAGTGCAAGTTCAACTTGCACTTGACCGGTTTTTTTTTTTTGTATAACCCTGTTCAAACTGCATGTCGCTATCTGCTAAGGAATTTTATTTTTGGTTTTTAAGGCTTCGCAATACACATAAAATCACCGAAATTTTAAAATAAATTAATAATTAAAATATTTTTATACAAGAACCAGGCTTCCTCGCACATTCCCTACTACAAAACATGTTAAAGCATGCCTTTTTGTATAACCCTGTTCAAACTGCATGTCGCTAACTGCTAAGGAATTTTATTTTTGGTCTTTAAGGCTTCGCAATACACATGAAATCACCGAAATTTTAAAATAAATTAATAATTAATATATTTTTATACAAGAACCAGGCTTCCTCGCACAATCTCTGCTAAAAAACATGTTAAAGAATGCCTTTTTGTATAACCCTGTTCAAACTGCATGTCGCTAACTGTAAGGAATTTTATTTTTGGTCTTTAAGGCTTCGCAATACACATGAAATCACCGAAATTTTAAAATAAATTAATAATTAATATATTTTTATACAAGAACCACGCTTCCTCGCACATTCTCTGCTACAAAACATGTTAAAGAATGTCTTTTTGTATAACCCTGTTCAAACTGCGTGTCGCTAACTGCTAAGGAATTTTATTTTTGGTCTTTAAGGCTTCGCAATACACATGAAATCACCGAAAAATTTTAAAATAAATTAAAAATTAAAATATTTTTATACAAGAACCAGGCTTCCTCGCACAATCTCTCTGCACAAAACATGTTAAAGAGTGTCTTTTTGTATAACCCTGTTCAAACTGCATGTCGCTAACTGCTAAGGAATTTTATTTTTGGTCTTTAAGGCTTCGCAATACACATGAAATCACCGAAATTTTAAAATAAATTAAAATTAAAATATTTTTTATACAAGAACCAGGCTTCCTCGCACAATCTCTGCTAAAAACATGTTAAAGAATGTCTTTTTGTATAACCCTGTTCAAACTGCATGTCGCTATCTGCTAAGGAATTTTATTTTTGGTCTTTAAGGCTTCGCAATACACATGAAATCACCGAAATTTTAAAATAAATTAAAATTAAAATATTTTTATACAAGAACCAGGCTTCCTCGCACAATCTCTGCTAAAAAACATGTTAAAGAATGTCTTTTTGTATAACCCTGTTCAAACTGCATGTCGTTAACTGCTAAGGAATTTTATTTTTGGTCTTTAAGGCTTCGCAATACACATGAAATCACCGAAATTTTAAAATAAATTAAAAATTAATATATTTTTATACAAAAACCAGCTTCCTCGCACATTCTCTGCTACAAACACATGTTAAAGAATGTCTTTTTGTATAACCCTGTTCAAACTGCATGTCGCTAACTGCTAAGGAATTTTATTTTTGGTATTTAAGGCTTCGCAATACACATGAAATCACCGAAATTTTAAAATAAATTAATAATTAATATATTTTTATACAAGAACCAGGCTTCCTCGCACATTCTCTGCTACAAAACATGTTAAAGAATGTCTTTTTTTGTATAACCCTGTTCAAACTGCATGTCGCTAACTGCAAAGGAATTTTATTTTTGGTCTTTAAGGCTTCGCAATACACATGAAATCACCGAAATTTTAAAATAAATTAAAAATTAAAATATTTTTATACAAGAACCAGGCTTCCTCGCACAATCTCTGCTACAAAACATTTTAAAGAATGTCTTTTTGTATAACCTTGTTAAACTGCATGTCGCTAACTGCTAAGGAATTTTATTTTTGGTCTTTAAGGCTTCGCAATACACATGAAATCACCGAAATTTTAAAATAAATTAAAAATTAAAATATTTTTATAAAGAACCAGGCTTCCTCGCACAATCTCTGCCACAAAACATGTTAAAGAGTGTCTTTTTGTATAACCCTGTTCAAACTGCATGTCGCTAACTGCTAAGGAATTTTATTTTTGGTCTTTAAGGCTTCGCAATACACATGAAATCACCGAAATTTTAAAAAAAAATTAAAAATTAAAATATTTTTATACAAGAACCAGGCTTCCTCGCACAATCTCTGCTACAAAACATGTTAAAGAATGTCTTTTTGTATAACCCTGTTCAAACTGCATGTCGCTAACTGCTAAGGAATTTTATTTTTGGTCTTTAAGGCTTCGCAATACACATGAAATCACCGAAATTTTAAAATAAATTAAAAATTAAAATATTTTTATACAAGAATCAGGCTTCCTCGCACAATCTCTACTACAAAACATGTTAAAGAATGTCTTTTTTTATAACCCTGTTCAAACTGCATGTCGCTAACTGCTAAGGAATTTTATTTTTGGTCTTTAAGGATTCGCAATACACATGAAATCACCGAAATTTTAAAATAAATTAATAATTAATATATTTTTATACAAGAACCACGCTTCCTCGCACATTCTCTGCTACAAAACATGTTAAAGAATGTCTTTTTGTATAACCCTGTTCAAACTGCATGTCGCTAACTGCTAAGGAATTTTATTTTTGGTCTTTAAGGCTTCGCAATACACATGAAATCACCGAAATTTTAAAATAAATTAAAAATTAAAGTATTTTTATACAAGAACCAGGCTTCCTCGCACAATCTCTGCCACAAAACATGTTAAAGAGTGTCTTTTTGTATAACCCTGTTCAAACTGCATGTCGCTAACTGCTAAGGAAATTTTATTTTTGGTCTTTAAGGCTTCGCAATACACATGAAATCACCGAAATTTTAAAATAAATTAATAATTAATATATTTTTATACAAGAACCAGGCTTCCTCGCACAATCTCTGCTACAAAACATGTTAAAGAATGTCTTTTTGTATAACCCTGTTCAAACTGCATGTCGCTAACTGCTAAGGAATTTTATTTTTGGTCTTTAAGGCTTCGCAATACACATGAAATCACCGAAATTTTAAAATAAATTAATAATTAAATATTTTTTATACAAGAACCAGGCTTCCTCGCACATTCTCTGCCACAATACATGTTAAAGAATGTCTTTTTGTATAACCCTGTTCAAACTGCATGTCGCTAACTGCTAAGGAATTTTATTTTTGGTCTTTAAGGCTTCGCAATACACATGAAATCACCGAAATTTTAAAATAAATTAAAAATTAAAATATTTTTATACAAGAACCAGGCTTCCTCGCACAATCTCTGCTAAAAAACATGTTAAAGAATGACTTTTTGTATAACCCTGTTCAAACTGCATGTCGCTAACTGCTAAGGAATTTTATTTTTGGTCTTTAAGGCTTCGCAATACACATGAAATCACCGAAATTTTAAAATAAATTAATAATTAATATATTTTTATACAAAAACCAGGCTTCCTCGCACAATCTCTGCTAAAAAAACCGGTCAAGTGCAAGTTGAACTTGCACAATTAGTGTTCCGTACGTTGATTGTTTTTGAAATAAAAAGTTTTGTTAGGGTGGTATAAAATGATCAGTGACTTCACGAAACACACCCCAAATGAGTTTTCAACAAAGTTTGTTTCCAATCTTTACTGAAAACTGGTGACCTTGAAATATTGTTTTTTTTCTATACCAGATAAATTATTAAAGGTAATGATAATTTTCGTTCAATTTATACCCCGTAGAGAATATTCCAGGATTTTTTCAAAATTTTTTGATCAGTACTTTTCGAGATAAGGTAGGGGACAGCGATTTTTCACGATTTTTTAAAAGTAATACGAAGAAAAGTGTGCGCAAGTATTACATTACATATATATTTTTTACTCGTGTTTTGACAAGCTTTCATTTGACACCACACTCGATGACCTAGTAAAAATTTTTTTTTCCACTTCCGATTTCACCCCTCAAAACGAATCCCTTAAGTCAAAATTTATGTTACGGTGATATAAAATGATCAGTGACTTCACAAAACACACCCCAAATAAGTTTTCAACAAAGTTTATTCCAATCTTTACTGAAAATTGATGACCTTGCAATTTCTGTTTTTTTTATATAACAGATAAATAATTACAGGTAATGCACTCGTGATAATTTTCGTTCAATCTACACCCCGTGGAGAATATTCCAGAATTTTTTCAAAATTTTTTGATAAGGACTTTCCTAGATAAGGCGGGTGGACAGCGATTTTTCGCGATTTCTTAAAAATAATACAAAGAAAAGTGAGCGCAAGTATTACATTATATATATATTTTTTACTCGTATTTTCACAAGCTTTCATTTGGCACCACACTCGATTACCTAGTAAAAAAATTTTTTTTTCATTTCCGATTTCACCCCCCAAAACTAACACCTTAAGTCAAAATTTAATTTTCAAAACTACATGGCTCTGATGAGGCCATCAATTCCTATATTGCTACCAAATTTCAACTTTCTACGACAAGTAGTTTCGGAGAAAATCGGGTTTGACAGACGGACAGACGGACAGACGGACAGACGGACGGACAGACGGACAGACAGACGGACAGACACCGAAGTGATCTTATAAGTGTTCCGTACGGATCACTAAAAACATGTTAAAGAATGTCTTTTTGTATAACCCTGTTCAAACTGCATGTCGTTAACTGCTAAGGAATTTTATTTTTGGTCTTTAAGGCTTCGCAATACACATGAAATCACCGAAATTTTAAAATAAATTAATAATTAATATATTTTTATACAAGAACCAGGCTTCCTCGCACATTCTCTGCTACAATACATGTTAAAGAATGTCTTTTGTATAACCCTGTTCAAACTGCATGTCGCTAACTGCTAAGGAATTTTATTTTTGGTCTTTAAGGCTTCGCAATACACATGAAATCACCGAAATTTTAAAATAAATTAAAAATTAAAATATTTTATACAAGAACCAGGCTTCCTCGCACAATCTCTGCTACAAAACATGTTAAAGAATGACTTTTTGTATAACCCTGTTCAAACTGCATGTCGCTAACTGCTAAGGAATTTTATTTTTGGTCTTTAAGGCTTCGCAATACACATGAAATCACCGAAATTTTAAAATAAATTAAAAATTAAAATATTTTTATACAAGAACCAGGATTCCTCGCACAATCTCTGCCACAAAACATGTTAAAGAGTGTCTTTTTGTATAACCCTGTTCAAACTGCATGTCGCTAATTGCTAAGGAATTTTATTTTTGGTCTTTAAGGCTTCGCAATACACATGAAATCACCGAAATTTTAAAATAAATTAATAATTAATATATTTTTATACAAGAACCAGGCTTCCTCGCACATTCTCTGCTACAAAACATGTTAAAGAATGTCTTTTTGTATAACCCTGTTCAAACTGCATGTCGCTAACTGCTAAGGAATTTTATTTTTGGTCTTTAAGGCTTCGCAATACACATGAAATCACCGAAATTTTAAAATAAATTAATAATTAATATATTTTTATACAAGAACCAGGCTTCCTCGCACAATCTCTGCCACAAAACATGTTAAAGAGTGTCTTTTTGTATAACCCTGTTCAAACTGCATGTCGCTAACTGCTAAGGAATTTTATTTTTGGTCTTTAAGGCTTCGCAATACACATGAAATCACCGAAATTTTAAAATAAATTAATAATTAATATATTTTTATACAAGAACCAGGCTTCCTCGCACATTCTCTGCTACAACACATGTTAAAGAATGTCTTTTTGTATAACCCTGTTCAAACTGCATGTCGCTAACTGCTAAGGAATTTTATTTTTTTTGGTCTTTAAGGCTTCGCAATACACATGAAATCACCGAAATTTTAAAATAAATTAAAAATTAAAATATTTTTATACAAGAACCAGGCTTCCTCGCACAATCTCTACTACAAAACATGTTAAAGAATGTCTTTTTGTATAACCCTGTTCAAACTGCATGTCGCTAACTGCTAAGGAATTTTATTTTTGGTCTTTAAGGCTTCGCAATACACATGAAATCACCGAAATTTTAAAATAAATTAAAAATTAAAATATTTTTATACAAGAACCAGGCTTCCTCGCACAATCTCTGCTACAAAACATGTTAAAGAATGTCTTTTTGTATAACCCTGTTCAAACTGCATGTCGCTAACTGCTAAGGAATTTTATTTTTGGTCTTTAAGGCTTCGCAATACACATGAAATCACCGAAATTTTAAAATAAATTAAAAATTAATATATTTTTATACAAGAACCAGGCTTCCTCGCACATTCTCTGCTACAAAACATGTTAAAGAATGTCTTTTTGTATAACCCTGTTCAAACTGCATGTCGCTAACTGCTAAGAAATTTTATTTTTGGTCTTTAAGGCTTCGCAATACACATGAAATCACCGAAATTTTAAAATAAATTAATAATTAATATATTTTTATACAAGAACCAGGCTTCCTCGCACAATCTCTGCTACAAAACATGTTAAAGAATGTCTTTTTGTATAACCCTGTTCAAACTGCATGTCGCTAACTGCTAAGGAATTTTATTTTTGGTCTTTAAGGCTTCGCAATACACATGAAATCACCGAAATTTTAAAATAAATTAAAAATTAAAATATTTTTATACAAGAATCAGGCTTCCTCGCACAATCTCTACTACAAAAGATGTTAAAGAATGTCTTTTTGTATAACCCTGTTCAAACTGCATGTCGCTAACTGCTAAGGAATTTTATTTTTGGTCTTTAAGGATTCGCAATACACATGAAATCACCGAAATTTTAAAATAAATTAATAATTAAATATATTTTTATACAAGAACCACGCTTCCTCGCACATTCTCTGCTACAAAACATGTTAAAGAATGTCTTTTTGTATAACCCTGTTCAAACTGCATGTCGCTAACTGCTAAGGAATTTTATTTTTGGTCTTTAAGGCTTCGCAATACACATGAAATCACCGAAATTTTAAAATAAATTAAAAATTAAAAGTATTTTTATACAAGAACCAGGCTTCCTCGCACAATCTCTGCCACAAAACATGTTAAAGAGTGTCTTTTTGTATAACCCTGTTCAAACTGCATGTCGCTAACTGCTAAGGAATTTTATTTTTGGTCTTTAAGGCTTCGCAATACACATGAAATCACCGAAATTTTAAAATAAATTAAAAATTAAAATATTTTTATACAAGAACCAGGCTTCCTCGCACAATCTCTGCTAAAAAACATGTTAAAGAATGTCTTTTTGTATAACCCTGTTCAAACTGCATGTCGCTAACTGCTAAGGAATTTTATTTTTGGTCTTTAAGGCTTCGCAATACACATGAAATCACCGAAATTTTAAAATAAATTAATAATTAATATATTTTTATACAAGAACCAGGCTTCCTCGCACATTCTCTGCTACAATACATGTTAAAGAATGTCTTTTGTATAACCCTGTTCAAACTGCATGTCGCTAACTGCTAAGGAATTTTATTTTTGGTCTTTAAGGCTTCGCAATACACATGAAATCACCGAAATTTTAAAATAAATTAAAAATTAAAATATTTTATACAAGAACCAGGCTTCCTCGCACAATCTCTGCTACAAAACATGTTAAAGAATGACTTTTTGTATAACCCTGTTCAAACTGCATGTCGCTAACTGCTAAGGAATTTTATTTTTGGTCTTTAAGGCTTCGCAATACACATGAAATCACCGAAATTTTAAAATAAATTAAAAATTAAAATATTTTTATACAAGAACCAGGATTCCTCGCACAATCTCTGCTACAAAACATGTTAAAGAGTGTCTTTTTGTATAACCCTGTTCAAACTGCATGTCGCTAATTGCTAAGGAATTTTATTTTTGGTCTTTAAGGCTTCGCAATACACATGAAATCACCGAAATTTTAAAATAAATTAATAATTAAATATATTTTTATACAAGAACCAGGCTTCCTCGCACATTCTCTGCTACAACACATGTTAAAGAATGTCTTTTTGTATAACCCTGTTCAAACTGCATGTCGCTAACTGCTAAGGAATTTTATTTTTGGTCTTTAAGGCTTCGCAATACACATGAAATCACCGAAATTTTAAAATAAATTAAAAATTAAAATATTTTTATACAAGAACCAGGCTTCCTCGCACAATCTCTGCTACAAAACATGTTAAAGAGTGTCTTTTTGTATAACCCTGTTCAAACTGCATGTCGCTAGCTGCTAAGGAATTTTATTTTTGGTCTTTAAGGCTATGCAATACACATGAAATCACCGAAATTTTAAAATAAATTAATAATTAATATATTTTTATACAAGAAACAGGCTTCCTCGCACATTCTCTGCTACAAAACATGATAAAGAATGTCTTTTTGTATAACCCTGTTCAAACTGCATGTCGCTATCTGCTAAGGAATTTTATTTTTGGTCTTTAAGGCTTCGCAATACACATGAAATCACCGAAATTTTAAAATAAATTAAAAATTAAAATATTTTTATACAAGAACCAGGCTTCCTCGCACAATCTCTACTACAAAACATGTTAAAGAATGTCTTTTTGTATAACCCTGTTCAAACTGCATGTCGCTAACTGCTAAGGAATTTTATTTTTGGTCTTTAAGGCTTCGCAATACACATGAAATCACCGAAATTTAAAATAAATTAAAAATTAAAATATTTTTATACAAGAACCAGGCTTCCTCGCACAATCTCTGCCACAAAACATGTTAAAGAGTGTCTTTTTGTATAACCCTGTTCAAACTGCATGTCGCTAGCTGCTAAGGAATTTTATTTTTGTCTTTAAGGCTATGCAAAGTAGTAGAGGTAACGCGCTTTCTGGGACTGCGGATGGCCATTTTTGTCAAGAATCGGTGTCAAGAATTGACCACTAGCCGAAGAAGTGCTGAAAATCCCTGAAAAATTTGCAAGAATATCTGAAAAATTGGTGAAGGCGCCGAAGAGTTGTCGTCAATGACGACACAGTCCAGTGGTTGTTGAACAGTGCCCTTTTGTCATATTTTCTTGAAGAATAGCTGAAAATGTGTAATCTATTTACCTGTATACCTGTATACCTGTTTACCTGTATACCTGTACCTGTGTCACCTGTTTACCTGTAATTTACCTGTAATTTACCTGTAATAGCTGAAGAAGTGTTCAATGAGGTAATTTGTCCAGTGGATGTTGCTCAGTGCCTTTTTGTCATTGAAAGACCTTGAGGACTTGGTCTTTAGAATAAATGTGTGTTAAATGTTGTGTATTAAATTAAATAAGTTAAAAAAAAGCCATGTCTGTTGTAGGATTTGAACCTACATCTGTTGGTTTCAATACTGCAAAACCGGGGACTTAACCTACTTAGCCAAATAGGATTCGTAATAGAGAATGCAATTGTTGGGATGCCATAAAAAAAGGTATGTTGAAAAAGATGTGCAAGAAGTAGTCGTCAATGACGTAAATTGTCCAGTGGATGTTGAATCAGTGCCTTTTTGGTAAAAATACTTTGTCTAAGAGGTGTTTTAATGTTAGATGTGAATATGTGTAACCTTATTAGTTAAGAAAGTGCAAGAAGTAGTCGTCAATGACGTAAATTGTCCAGTGGCTGTTGAACAGTGCCTTTTTGTCAATATAAGTTGTTGAAAATGTCTTCCGAATAGGTGTAAGATAGGTGTAAATAGGTGTGAATAGATGTCTTAAGAGCCTGCAAGAAGTGATCGTCAATGACGTCACAAGTCCAGTAGATGTGGAAACAGGGTATCTTAACTTCATTAAAACTTTAATAAACTTTCATTTGAGGAGAAGTTGCATTAGTTTAGATGCTTATTGGTGTGGTCTTATCAGAGTAGGCGTAACTAGATAAGAAAGGTTGTATTTGGTTGGTTGAATGTGTAAAATTAGATAAGAATCTGTGTATTTGGATAGGTGAGCTGTGAAAATGGGTGTTGTCTATTGGAAAAGGCATGTATTTGATAGGTTGTTGTGTAAAAGTTGCTAATAAGAGTATAAATTTGATTGGTTGAAGGGTAAAAAATGTGTGTGTTATCTATTCGAAATTGCATGTGTCTGATAGGTTGAATTGTAAAGGCAAAGAAGTAAATGTATTAAAAATAGCAATGATACAATGTAAAATCTTGTAATTTGAGCGAAAACAGTAAATAACTGGCGCCGTAAAGTCGGTAAAAAAGCTTGAAAAAGTAAACAAGAGGCGCCGTAAGTCTGTAAAAATGTGTGAGATAAGGCAAAATGTAAACAAAATGTATGAATAATGTGTGATTCATGGTACTTTTTGTAAGTAAAATTGAGTAAACAAGTGGCTCGTTAGGTCAGCAAAGTAGATAAGAAAGGTCAAAAATAGTTGATAAGAGATGAGTGAATGTATGTGAGAATGTAAGAAATAGCAAAAAGTTGTATTAATAGGAAAATTCCATGCAAATAATTGAAAGAGCAAGAAATTTTAGTTGGTTGTAGTTGAATGTAAACGCAAAAGTTGTTGTTTGTCCTCAAGTTATGATATGAAATGAGCTTAATCTAGTTGGGTCTCGTTGAAATGTTGTGTGTGTGAACTCGTTGTGGAGATTTTGTTAGAAAGCAAAAGTAAAACACATATTTGTCAAGAATAGTAAAATAATGAGCTTAAATGAGTCTCAAACGAGTTTTGTCGGAATGTTTTCGTTGTCTTGTAATAATAGTAAAATTTTAAATGAGCCTAGCCTTTTACTGTATAAAAGTAAAAGTTGTTGTTTGTTTTTCACAAAGAGTTAGTTTTGTTGAGCGCTTTTCGTTGTATTGTAATAAAAGTAAAATAGAGCCTAGCCTAGCCTGGACTCGTATTATGAGAGGAGAATAAAACACAAGTATGAGCACACAGATTTAATAAATATATTAATACCAATGAACAAAAGAGCCTCGTCTAATTTGTTTAAAAATCTTTACAACTATTCTTATATACCTTGGAGAAAATTTGAAAAACTACTTACTAAAATACTTAAAAGTACAAAATCTTAGATGTAAATAATATTTTGCCTGGTACGAAATGATATCATTTGTATTAGTAAAAATAAGAAGTAGATTCGAATACATTGATTTCAATAAATTTACTCTACTAAAAAGCAAACAGCAGGAAAAATTGAAAAGTATGAATTGTTATTGGCTTACTTAAATACTTAAAATATAAAATCTCTATAAAACAGTAAAACTAACTAAAATCTTAAGACGTAAGTAATATGTTGCCTGGTACGAACTGATACCAACAAAAACCAGTTGTTAAGAGAGTTCAACAAATTTGATAAGAAAGATCAAATATTTGTCGATAAGAGGATGTAAAATGTATTGGATAAAATATAAATTGCAATGTTATGCTTTACTAATAACTATATATATATATATATATATATTTTGATTAGAAATATTAAATAAATGCGAGAGAGTTCAACAAATTTGATAAGAAAGATCAAATATTTGTCGATAAGAGGATGTAAAATGTATTGGATAAATTAATATTTTAGATTCTTACTTAAATACTTAAAAGTACAAAAATATACAATAAAACTAACTAAAATGTTAAGATGTAAATAATATGTTGCCTGGTACGAAATGATACCAACAAAAACCAGTTGTTATAAAATTAAATGAAAGTTCAACAAATTTGATAAGAAAGATCAAATTTTTGTCGATAAGAGGATGTAAAATGTATTGGATAAAGTACAAATTGCAATATTATATGCTTTACTAATAAATAGAAATATTAAATATGTATAAATGAGAGAGTTCAACAAAAAACAGATAAGAAATGTTAAAATTAGTTGATAAAAAGTAGATTCGAATGCATTAAAAATAATTGAAAGACCAATAAATTTGTCATAAATTTAAATGTGTAAAATTTTTTGTTTTAAAGTTACTATCACTACTTAGTAATTCTGATATTTGTATAAATCAAAATTTGTTTCCAAAAGAACAAAGATTTGACTAATAATAAACTAAGAAATAGGTTGTAAATATAATATCAATATTATTTGTCTACTAAAAGAATAAAAGGAAAATTTGTAACTGATTTTGTTGTTACTGTTGTTGGTAGAAGACATTTAGTTAAATAGAGAGAAAAAGTTCTTTATTTCCAACAATTTCGATAATTATATAGTAGTTTTACATTGGATAATGCACAATGCCATGGATTAATATCCTTATGAAAATAACATTCTGGAATCATTTTAAATTGACCTAATTTAGGTTCTTGTTCAATGGGAATGTTGTGTATATATTCCTCATTTAAGAATTTCTTTAAAATATTCACTTTTGCATTTCCCTTGACGTAAATTCGATATGGAGTTTTGATAAATTTTCAATACATCTTGTAAAATGGGTTCGATATCATTTATTTCGACAAATCCATTTTCCCAACATAATCCGTGATATTTGTCTGACCAGTCAATCAATTTTTGATCTTTAGCATTAGATATCATAGTTCTCGAGAATGGTGGTTTAAATAAATAATTTGCATAACGATGTCCATCATAAATTGCCAACTCTTTGATTACATATCCAAAAGAACAATTATATCCTTGAATGTCAATAAACACATCTGATTCAATCATATTGAAATCGAATGACTGACTAACTGAATAATAATATTTTTTGTTCAAGTTAAACGTTTAAACTGATGACTATATTAATAAATAATTCGTTCTATTTTATATTTTAAACTTTATAGATTTGTTTTGCTTAATTAGTTTTGCTTTATTGCAAAAACAAGTCAATTAGTCTATAAAAAATATAATGATACGAGATAAATATCAAAAAACATGTTTATAATAACAAATATTTTGCATGATGCAATCTTATATTTTATTTCAAGAATATATTTTTACTTAATTAGTTTTTAAAAACAAAAACAAGTCAATTAGTCTATAAAAATATAATGATACGAGATAAATATAGAAAAATAGGTTTTTAATAACAAATGGAAATTTTGCATGATGCAAGTGGTAATTTTCCAAATTAAACTATTTTGTTGAATTTATACTGATAAACGTGTATAATTAGTATATATTTCTAAAAAATGTATATCGGATGATTAATATCCTGTATTTAATATATAAACACCCATCTTATACCGATTCAATTACAATTTTGTTTGTTTTGTGTAATACTCACTAGTTTGAAGTAAAAAATGATCTTTTTCGCAGTCGAATTAATAGATGATGATATATCATTAGATATGATATATGTGTTATTAAAAGAGTTATTCAAGTGAGTATGAATAGTAAAATTCACCTTTCTAAACTTTTACTTGTTTCTTGTCTAACATATTATTATTATTGATTTTCAGAGATATTTTGTTTGAAATAAGAAGAGGACAGTACATGATTCATGTGTGTTTGAAGGAGGAACCGACACGAGAAAAATGGGAGGAATTTGACAAGTTACCTGTGAAATTTTTTTTTTATGCTGAAATTCTTAGTTAGTCTTTAAATAAAATACAAATATCTTATAAACATTGCTTTATTTTATAACCAAATTAACAAATTACTAGAGCTTAAACTTATGAATATATACTAATAGATAAATCTTAAAAAACTAATAATAGATAAATATAAGTTTCTAGAAAATATCAAATGATTATCAGATGATTAATATCCTGTATTTAATATATAAACACACAAGTCAATTACAAATAGAGAAGAAGAAAGGCAAGTTGATATTGATTCTCAAGAATTGTTCAAGAGAGAAAATTATATCATTTTCAATTTTTATATTAACACATTATAATGCAAAAAGCAGAAGAGGAAAGTCTGATCAAAGTAGCAGTTTTTCGAGAAAAAGAACCTTTTGTTTGTTGTGTGTAAAGATTCTAGTTAGTTTGAAAGCAAAAATATGATTTTAATATTTGAATCTGAAGATTTGAATGCCTTATCGACAAAATATATTATTACTCCAAGAGTTATTCAAGTGAGTATGAATAGTAAAATTCATAAATCATCTTACTAGCAATATATTTATTTTCAGAGATATTTTGTTGGAAATAAAAAGGCAAAGGAGACGTATTCATGTGCGTTTGGAGAAGGAACCGACACAAAAAGTATGGGATGAAATTGCGACGCTTCCTGTTAAAAAAGTTTTTTGTATGAAAAAGATGTAGTCTTTAATAAAATCCAAAATACCTTATAAATATTGTTTTATTTTATAACCAAATTATTCCTAGGTTAAACCTTATATACTAATAGATTAAAAAACTAATAATAGATAAATCTAATACAGTTTGTACTATAATAGGTAAAAAAGACTCTTAGAGGTACAACAACAGCAAACGTAAAATTATTCAGAATCGGAAGAATCTGAATAGACTAAATTTTTTAAAACATTGATTAAATTCGGCAATGTCAATATCTGTTTGCGGTTGTGCACAATATTGTCGTCCACCCAAAAATTGAGCAGCGGGAATCTTATATTTTCCCGAAGAACCAAAATTGTTGGATTTTCTGATAACACTTCTCTTTAGAGTCATAATATTTCTTTCGATCGATGCATTTACCAAACTACATATAAGTAATTGAGCAATTTTTCGATACTTTTCCAATAAGATATTTTCATCCGATATAAAATAAATAATTAGAGGTCCGTTGTAGGTTGCATCTACGATACCTGTTCGTATAGTTCCTATAGAGTTTTATAGAGGATCTCGCAATAATTTGTCCATAGTATCCTATAGGAATATTTACTTTTTCAATCAGTTCAATCTTTGTAGCTTTCCCTGCGGGACAAAATGTGTCGTGTTTAATACAAAGATCGAAACCTGCATCTGATTTGTATGCTTTCCAACAAGAATTATTTCCCGGAATAATTATTTTCGAGTTGTCATCATCGTCGTCATTAATTATTTGAATTGCTCTTTCTATACGTACATACAAGTCGGAAAAATAAGTTTGTGGATAATGAGGTAAAAAGACATATTGGTTGAAAAGGTTGTATTTGGATAATAAGGTGAAAAATTTAAATTGAGTCTTTACATATTTTACGGCTGAAATTAAATCTATCTCTTGTATTTGCATACTTTTCCAAATAATGTCCTTAAGATTGTACTTATTAGGGATAACAATTACCGATGGAAATTGTTCAAATATTTCTGTTGGAATTTCCTTTATACAGTCGATGATATTCTTTTCATCAAAATTTTCAATCGAGTCAAATATTAACGAAAAATACAATTGAGATAGTGGTGAACGTTCAAATAGTCTATAATTTTGTTGTTGTTGCATTTTATTCACAGTTGTTAATGTGTGCAGGTTTTGTCTAAAAGTCTTTAATGATTCCCTACTATTTTCATGTTTAACATCATTATAGAGGTGTACGTTTTCAAACCTCTTGAGAAATTTGAGTAGTCCCATATGTGTAAGACCATCCAAAAATATATTTTTAGCAAGTGGAAATTTTTCCTTAGGAGGTAGTAGTAGTAGTAGTAGTAGTAGGAATTGTTGTATCCATATCAATTATTAGATTAGATGAAGATGTTGTGGGCATGGTAGATTTAACGTTTAAAGAGGACATACTGCAAACAACAACAATTCAAATTAGATATGATGTATAAATATAAAACCTGTTAAACTCACCTGTTTAAGTAATTACACACACACACAAAACAAAATATATGTTATGAGAGAGGAAAACGCAGACAATTGCTTGTATTTACCAATTCAATCTTTTTATAACATAAAAGAGAGTTCAAAACAGATAAGAAGGTTAAAATTTACCAGATAAGGAATAAATTCAAATACATTGAATGTACAATATAATTAATATAACTAGTGTTTTATGCAATGATAAAAGTATTAGCAGTATGTAGTTAAAAATAACAAAAAAACAATTTGTACTGAAAAAGGTTTTATTAAGTATAAAAGAGAAAACTATAATGATTTAACAACAACAATTTTCAATTTGATCAATGTAGGGTTTCATTTCTTGTAAAAAGGTGGGACTGATTCCTCGTTGAAATTTTTGAATAAATTTCCAATTAACTCGTTCTCTATGTCGACGGATAAAATCTTCAGTCAAGTTTTGATGGATACTGATGGCATTCCAATCCAACATTCCGGCAAATTCCTCCATAAATCGTTCGTTTAATTGCTGATATTGGGAGATAAGTTTGCCAATTGACTTTATTGATACAAGTTCGTATTAGATCTTCGTCTAAATGTTGTTTTCGTGAAATGATGTTCCAATTGACAAAATCTTGAAAATAAATGATAAATTTCGCAGGTAAATCGGGAAAATTGGATATTTCATTCCACCAAGCTCTTAGACAAGCCATTATTTTAGAATGTAGGTGTCAATAGCAAGCATACAAATAATATGATTGTATTTGATGTATGTTTTTTTATATATAATTAACAGGAAATGGATGCTATCTGTTTCCTTGTCTTGCAGCAGCCTCTCTCTCGATTCCTCGTTCTTCTTTGCCAAAGGAAAGAAGGTAAGCAGGTACGTTCTTTGCTCCATCGTTCTGTTTGATTCGATCTTTGACCCACACATGACAAACATTTCTGATTTCGTATTTCACTTTCACCTTTACATTGTGGACATTTTACTCGTACAATAACTGGTATTTTGAATGAATGATATGATGTGTGTATTAATGAAATGTTTTATACAAGTTATCTCTCCCTACTATTTATAGTTGTAATTGATAGAAGCATAGAAATTAGGCTATTTTTCCTATATACAAAATTAATTAAACAATATGTACAATATTTACGTATTCTAACTCGATCTCGATAGTAACTATTTATATTTTTGTTAACTTTACATCCACATTTTAAACAGTTAAATTTTACATTTTCCATATTTTTTAGAGACTTCAAGAGGTTCTCGGGAGGAGAACACGATCTCTATAAAAACAGACGCTAAATAAGTTTTTGATTCATTTATCATTCGCTCATATTGACCACACTAATGTTCTCTACCTGTCTATTGTTTGTTATCGTTATTGTTGTTGTTCAAAGTACAAACAACTACGATGCTGATGTCAATAATTCTTGTAATCAAAATTACGAATATTTATTAGAGGATTATCATTCACTTTATAATACCAGTTTAAATTTGTATCAGGAATGTATTAAGTCACTGGACAATTATATGGATTTATACGATAATGAACAAGCTGTTAATGATATTTGTATGGGAAAAATTCTAGAATACGAATACCTGGCTGCGAATTTAACAATGTCGTTAAATTATACGAAACATATTGCTCTGCTCAAGGAAAATATCAAATTGGAATCGGATTTGTATTTATTGAGAACCAATCTAACGGAAACATTGCAAATTTGTCAAGAAAAATACAAAGTAGCATATGTCGTAATTGCCGATTTAAAGGAGGAAATTGAAAATTTTAAAAGTAATTTGCCCGATCTGACTCGTGAAATCTATCAGTTAGATAACGATTTATCCAAATGTCAAAAGGATTTAAAACAACAGAGGAAAGACGAAACGAAAATTTTCGTAAATCTAAAAGACTGTTTAGAACGAGAAGAAGTACTTTTGGACTCGAAAGACAAATATATTATTCGACTGTCGACGTGTAGAAGACAAAATAGAAAATTGCGAGAAGGAGAAAGTTAAAATTTAATAGTTGAGCATTGGTGCCTTTGAACTACTCATTGCATAGTAATATAATTTATCATTGTATGTGCTACTATTGACATTATCTGCATGGAATTTTTTACTTATTTATGTAGTAGTTGTTGGAGAGAAACACACAGAGTTCCATATGCAAATCATCAAAGACCTCGAACTCGAATACGGATTTATTGTAATCAGTGTGCTCGTATAACTATGTGGTATCTTCTTGAGGAATAACAAATCAGTATCTTGGAAATAGTCTTAGAAATAACAATTGCTGGTACCATGAATTTTACTTATTTATGTAGTGGTTGTTGGAGAGAATCGAAAAGTATACCTTTTCAACCACATATAGCTCAAGTAAATTTAATTATTAGACGTAATAATTCTGTTCGACAACTTCGACCTCGACTCAGATTACGAGATTATTGTTATAAATGCGAACGAACGACTATTTGGTATCTTATCGAAGAATAATCTCAGATTTATAAAATCACATAGTATGTAATTAGTTAATACTTGCAAAATTGTATTCAGTTATAAAATAGACGATATGTTTAAGTAATAACATGTTTTTTTATTAAGTTTACTAAATAGTACAAATAAATAAAACACATCTATCACATTTTATGATGCTTCAATTCGGTCTCTTACAGATATGATTATTTGGCATTAAGTTAGTAAATTGATTCTTGGTTTCATTTTCCAATACAGTTTGTCTTTCCAAAGTATCTTTTGGTATATATCCTAGACTACGTACAGTTTTGCCATGAAGCCTGATTAATACCGAGTACAATTGGAACAATAAGTATTCTGATTATAAGATTTATGACCCAAATAGGTTATTTTACTTTGACATGAAGGACAACTTGTTGAGGAATTCATTCTTTATCGATTTCTATCTCGTTTTCTATTAAACTTTATTATTATTAAAATTATTTCATTTAAACCTTTTTGATATAACTAATCAAGACAAATTTTTAAAATTATTTTATTTTACTCCTACTACCCAAGTCATTTTCAGTTGAAACCAATATTAAAATGAATAACTAAATACTTTCATGTATCTTATATCTAACTATTATTCGTAAATAAAACAAAGGTAAATGTTTTACAGTTTATTAGTAACTTGAAAACAAAAACTTTTACGTTTACAAACTATAAGGTATATTTATTATTTAATATATAGGATTTTATGCCTGGATACTTTTGGATTGCATCCAAAAATGTCTTTTCATCCTCTGCACTTTCTGCCTCTACGTGTAGATACCTTATCGGTAATATCCAGGTAATTTCTTCCAATTTGGTAGTTGGTGCTTCATCCCCGTCCAAGAATACATTAATTTGATTAGTATTATTTACAATTTCAATTTTATGCACACCACGTCTGTGAAAGAAATAAAAGATATAATAATCTATAATATTAATTAAGTCAATCATTAAAATCAAAGCTAAATATATAAGTAGTAAATTATATGAAACAATACTCACACGAATAAGTTTTTTATTAATATATATAACGTTTTGATAGGTAACACTTTAATGTCTTCAGATTCAAAAATTATCAACATTTTTAAAAGCAACTATTTGTTTCACTACACAACAAATAAATTTGACTCTGAGTAAGAAATTTTAATGCTTATATAGTAAATACAGTAAAAAAATAAATCACGTCATTTGATATTTGGAAAATTTATATGACTAGAGCAATAAATTAATGATATCTTGTTTACTTAAAAAACTTATCAGACAACATTTTTACAGACAAAACGACTCCACTAGTTTACATATTTGCTTATTTATATTTTTAATAGACTAATTGACTCTCATGACGACTATGTATGATGTGATTAAATCCCCTATATAATAGGTGTATAGAAAGGTATTAAAATCAATACAAAATTCATTCGTCTAATAGTTACTTGCTCCAATACTTAATAATGTCGCTTTTTAATGAAGAAGAAGTAAATGCCAACAACGTTATTAAAAGAAATATAGAGTTACTAAGACTACTGGAATTAAGAGAAATGGAAATTGTCGAAGAAGAGGAAGAACATTTACCCTTAAACATATTAAGAGAAAAATTACTACAACAAAAAGTTCAAGTTGATGAAAATGATGATGATGATGACAACGATGATGAAATCCCACTGAGTAAATTAAAAGAAAAGTGGTTAAAGGAGAAAATGGATGAGGATGAAGAGATGATTGAACAAACAGAGAGTGAAATGGATGTGGATGATGATGATGATGATAATGAATATTTAAGTTGGGAGGATATAATTAAATTAGGATACCAGATATTATAGTTTAGATGTTAGATATATTTTATAAATACCTTTAAGAAGAAAATAGATATTTCTCTCGTATAAAACTTTTGTTTTAATAATTTAAACTTTTCTAGAGACCTAACTATTTTTTATTCCATTTCCTAACAAAATACAAAAATAAGATTAATATTGAAATCAATTCAGGTAAACAATTTTTGTGGAGAGGTCATATTATATATGTTTGCTTTGTAAAAGTTTTATTAGTTGTAAAGTAACTGTGACACGATGAAGTTGGCTGTTCTCGATATTCAAGGATTTAACTTTTTATTTGCTGCCGATGATGATAATCATGATGTGTATGTGGAAGAATTCCATGCTAAAGAAATTACGATATCAAATGGTTTACAGACAAGTCATTATGTATTGAAACCGAAAATACCCTTCCTGTTTAGATCATAATCTAATTTACAATGCTAAAGTTCAATGTAGTACTACAAATTGTATGACACTATTGGCATGGCTATCGATATTCATCCCATAATATCAACATCATATGTATTTAATAAATTTTTTAAGGAATTTTTCCAATGTTAACTGAATAATTTGTAGAAAAATTATTGAAAGAGCGAGTTTAATAAATATTTTCAATTTCAAACATGTGTGTTTTATTATTTCCTAAATACTAAAAGTATTAAGAATATAAGGACTTTATACTAGAAAAACAAAACATTAAATATTTAAGGATATAAGGACTTTATTAAGACAAATATACATATATCTATTACTTAAAAAATAAAAGGTAATAAGAATTAACAAGGAGTTTCTAATGGTTGCCTCTTTGTTCTCGTTGTCGTTGTTGGTATTCTCGTTCCCCAATCGGTCTTGGAATTATTGATTGTACATGTTTATCTATAAGATCATGTGTACCAGTCTTCCAGATATCCTGACATTTCGAATGCATTCCTTGTTGTCCCCCTGAAAATAGGTCGTTATCACGAACACCACATGCTATACATCCTCCATTTTGATATAAACCGACTCCACTTAACAATTTACCAGGTGTTAATTCGACAGCATTACGATTAATCCAAAGTCCATTTCTTTTTGTTACTACATATATTGTTCTCGTTGACGATCTTCACTCATTGTTTATTTGATTTTATGTTTATCAAATACTGACTACTAACCAAACATATCCACTTAAATATACATATCCCTTCTCAATCGTTGTTTTTTTAAACCTTATCATCAAAAATTATAGGAGAATCTCAGTATAACACATTAAATTATCAAAGATTTCATCTTATTTGCAAAAATGAATTTATTCAGTCAAGATGATTTAGTATATAAAACTTGTAGAAAAATTGATGATTTTGTCAAGAAATTAGCATGTTGTTGTGAAACAAGGATTCGACTAATATCTTATCGAGAATATTTAACACCTTTTATCGATCGCAAACAAGTTACGACAAATAATTTAGAAACACATTACGTATCATGTGTATGGTCACATCCTGGAGTTCGAGAAGGACCCGATACATGTGAATGTTTCCATGTTAATATGGTACTAAGACGTGTCAATGAAGAATTGTCAGAGTTGTCGACTTCAAACAAATGTATCCAATGTAGTATTTATTGCAATCATAATAAGAATAATAAGTTAATTGAACAATTATCTAAACTAAATCTATTGAGATGTTTTAAAAAATAAATTTTAATACAATGTTAAATAAATGATAAATTAATATATTTATAAAACTCTAATAAATATAAAATTATCTCCTCTGATATATTTACTGTGAAATTTTCCAATCACCAGATATTATTTTGCATTTGCAATTTTGTTTTTTAAGTAATAGATAGCGCTAATTAAGTCAGAACAAATTTTCCAATCACTTTGTTATTATAAACATGTTTTTTCGACATTTATCTCTTATCATTTTATAAAATTAATCCATTTGTTTTTGTTATTTTTATTGGTAGCGACTATTCGACTCCATACATCATTATTTAGTTAAGTGGTAATTTTCCAAATTAATATATAAACACACTCAAGTCTTTATGTCGAATCAATTACAAGTTATCAACTTAGTGACATATAACTGATTTAATCTCTTTGGAAATTTTAAAAAAATATTTTCAGTTAAGATTTAATAAATTGTCAAATCATACACGATGACAAGTTCTCAATGTTCATATAAGCTAGTACTAAAATGTTCACGAAGTGGTGCAACGTTAAAATTTTGTTGGAGTGTTGAAATGGTACAACTGAAGAGCTGGTCCCTGATGTTAACTCAATTAAGTAAATCAAAGTGTAAAAATTGTCTACAACCTTTAATTATGCAAACTTATTATAAAAACAAGCCTTGTGCATTGGTCAGACCAGTACATGAAAATCTGTTAATAGGCAAGAAAGAATATGAATGGCTCAGGGACACACTACTTCATATGAGTCGCAAATGTCTTCGATATACGAATAGAATTAATGTAATAGCAGGAATAAGCGGTCCGTATTCAGCTAAACTGAAGATGGCAGCCTCCACTATACGTAAACGTTCCCACCAGGATGATTAATGTATTATAATAATTTTTGTAGTAAGATTTTAGTTAATTTTATATATAGATTTTGTATTTTTAAGTAGTTAAGTAAGTCAATAATTTAAACCAATTTGCTTTTAAGTAGACAAATAATATTGATATTATATTTACAACCTATTTCTTAGTTTATTATTAGTCAAATCTTTGTTCTTTTGGAAACAAATTTTGATTTATACAAATATCAGAATTACTAAGTAGTGATAGTAACTTTTAAAACAAAAAATTTTACACATTTAAATTTATGACAAATTTATTGGTCTTTCAATTATTTTTAATGCATTCGAATCTACTTTTTATCAACTAATTTTAACATTTCTTATCTGTTTTTGTTGAACTCTCTCATTTATACATATTTAATATTTCTATTTATTAGTAAAGCATATAATATTGCAATTTGTACTTTATCCAATACATTTTACATCCTCTTATCGACAAAAATTTGATCTTTCTTATCAAATTTGTTGAACTTTCATTTAATTTTATAACAACTGGTTTTTGTTGGTATCATTTCGTACCAGGCAACATATTATTTACATCTTAACATTTTAGTTAGTTTTATTGTATATTTTTGTACTTTTAAGTATTTAAGTAAGAATCTAAAATATTAATTTATCCAATACATTTTACATCCTCTTATCGACAAATATTTGATCTTTCTTATCAAATTTGTTGAACTCTCTCGCATTTATTTAATATTTCTAATCAAAATATATATATATATATATATATAGTTATTAGTAAAGCATAACATTGCAATTTTATATTTTATCCAATACATTTTACATCCTCTTATCGACAAATATTTGATCTTTCTTATCAAATTTGTTGAACTCTCTTAACAACTGGTTTTTGTTGGTATCAGTTCGTACCAGGCAACATATTACTTACGTCTTAAGATTTTAGTTAGTTTTACTGTTTTATAGAGATTTTATATTTTAAGTATTTAAGTAAGCCAATAACAATTCATACTTTTCAATTTTTCCTGCTGTTTGCTTTTTAGTAGAGTAAATTTATTGAAATCAATGTATTCGAATCTACTTCTTATTTTTACTAATACAAATGATATCATTTCGTACCAGGCAAAATATTATTTACATCTAAGATTTTGTACTTTTAAGTATTTTAGTAAGTAGTTTTTCAAATTTTCTCCAAGGTATATAAGAATAGTTGTAAAGATTTTTTAAACAAATTAGACGAGGCTCTTTTGTTCATTGGTATTAATATATTTATTAAATCTGTGTGCTCATACTTGTGTTTTATTCTCCTCTCATAATACGAGTCCAGGCTAGGCTAGGCTCTATTTTACTTTTATTACAATACAACGAAAAGCGCTCAACAAAACTAACTCTTTGTGAAAAACAAACAACAACTTTTACTTTTATACAGTAAAAGGCTAGGCTCATTTAAATTTTACTATTATTACAAGACAACGAAAACATTCCGACAAACTCGTTTGAGACTCATTTAAGCTCATTATTTTACTATTCTTGACAAATATGTGTTTTACTTTTGCTTTCTAACAAAATCTCCACAACGAGTTCACACACACAACATTTCAACGAGACCCAACTAGATTAAGCTCATTTCATATCATAACTTGAGGACAAACAACAACTTTTGCGTTTACATTCAACTACAACCAACTAAAATTTCTTGCTCTTTCAATTATTTGCATGGAATTTTCCTATTAATACAACTTTTTGCTATTTCTTACATTCCCACATACATTCACTCATCTCTTATCAACTATATTTTGACCTTTCTTATCTACTTTGCTGACCTAACGAGCCACTTGTTTACTCAATTTTACTTACAAAAAGTACCATGAATCACACATTATTCATACATTTTGTTTACATTTTGCCTTATCTCACACATTTTTACAGACTTACGGCGCCTCTTGTTTACTTTTTCAAGCTTTTTTACCGACTTTACGGCGCCAGTTATTTACTGTTTTCGCTCAAATTACAAGATTTTACATTGTATCATTGCTATTTTTAATACATTTACTTCTTTGCCTTTACAATTCAACCTATCAGACACATGCAATTTCGAATAGATAACACACATTTTTTACCCTTCAACCAATCAAATTTATACTCTTATTAGCAACTTTTACACAACAACCTATCAAATACATGCCTTTTCCAATAGACAACACCCATTTTCACAGCTCACCTATCCAAATACACAGATTCTTATCTAATTTTACACATTCAACCAACCAAATACAACCTTTCTTATCTAGTTACGCCTACTCTGATAAGACCACACCAATAAGCATCTAAACTAATGCAACTTCTCCTCAAATGAAAGTTTATTAAAGTTTTAATGAAGTTAAGATACCCTGTTTCCACATCTACTGGACTTGTGACGTCATTGACGATCACTTCTTGCAGGCTCTTAAGACATCTATTCACACCTATTTACACCTATCTTACACCTATTCGGAAGACATTTTCAACAACTTATATTGACAAAAAGGCACTGTTCAACAGCCACTGGACAATTTACGTCATTGACGACTACTTCTTGCACTTTCTTAACTAATAAGGTTACACATATTCACATCTAACATTAAAACACCTCTTAGACAAAGTATTTTTACCAAAAAGGCACTGATTCAACATCCACTGGACAATTTACGTCATTGACGACTACTTCTTGCACATCTTTCAACATACCTTTTTTTATGGCATCCCAACAATTGCATTCTCTATTACGAATCCTATTTGGCTAAGTAGGTTAAGTCCCCGGTTTTGCAGTATTGAAACCAACAGATGTAGGTTCAAATCCTACAACAGACATGGCTTTTTTTTAACTTATTTAATTTAATACACAACATTTAACACACATTTATTCTAAAGACCAAGTCCTCAAGGTCTTTCAATGACAAAAAGGCACTGAGCAACATCCACTGGACAAATTACCTCATTGAACACTTCTTCAGCTATTACAGGTAAATTACAGGTAAATTACAGGTAAACAGGTGACACAGGTACAGGTATACAGGTAAACAGGTATACAGGTATACAGGTAAATAGATTACACATTTTCAGCTATTCTTCAAGAAAATATGACAAAAGGGCACTGTTCAACAACCACTGGACTGTGTCGTCATTGACGACAACTCTTCGGCGCCTTCACCAATTTTTCAGATATTCTTGCAAATTTTTCAGGGATTTTCAGCACTTCTTCGGCTAGTGGTCAATTCTTGACACCGATTCTTGACAAAATGGCCATCCGCAGTCCCAGAAGCGCGTTACCTCTACTACTAACACATGAAATCACCGAAATTTTAAAATAAATTAATAATTAATATATTCTTATACAAGAAACAGGCTTCCTCGCACATTCTCTGCTACAACACATGATAAAGAATGTCTTTTTGTATAACCCTGTTCAAACTGCATGTCGCTATCTGCTAAGGAATTTTATTTTTGGTCTTTAAGGCTTCGCAATACACATGAAATCACCGAAATTTTAAAATAAATTAAAAATTAAAATATTTTTATACAAGAACCAGGCTTCCTCGCACAATCTCTGCTAAAAAACATGTTAAAGAATGTCTTTTTGTATAACCCTGTTCAAACTGCATGTCGCTAACTGCTAAGGAATTTTATTTTTGGTCTTTAAGGCTTCGCAATACACATGAAATCACCGAAATTTAAAAAAATAAATTAAAAATTAAAATATTTTTATACAAGAACCAGGCTTCCTCGCACAATCTCTGCTACAAAACATGTTAAAGAATGACTTTTTGTATAACCCTGTTCAAACTGCATGTCGCTAACTGCTAAGGAATTTTATTTTTGGTCTTTAAGGCTTCGCAATACACATGAAATCACCGAAATTTTAAAATAAATTAAAAATTAATATATTTTTATACAAGAACCAGGCTTCCTCGCACATTCTCTGCTACAAAACATGTTAAAGAATGTCTTTTTGTATAACCCTGTTCAAACTGCATGTCGCTAACTGCTAAGGAATTTTATTTTTGGTCTTTAAGGCTTCGCAATACACATGAAATCACCGAAATTTTAAAATAAATTAATAATTAATATATTTTTATACAAGAACCAGGCTTCCTCGCACATTCTCTGCTACAAAACATGTTAAAGAATGTCTTTTTGTATAACCCTGTTCAAACTGCATGTCGCTAACTGCTAAGGAATTTTATTTTTGGTCTTTAAGGCTTCGCAATACACATGAAATCACCGAAATTTTAAAATAAATTAAAAATTAAAATATTTTTATACAAGAACCAGGCTTCCTCGCACAATCTCTGCACAAAACATGTTAAAGAGTGTCTTTTTGTATAACCCTGTTCAAACTGCATGTCGCTAACTGCTAAGGAATTTTATTTTTGGTCTTTAAGGCTTCGCAATACACATGAAATCACCGAAATTTTAAAATAAATTAAAAATTAAAATATTTTTATACAAGAACCAGGCTTCCTCGCACAATCTCTGCTACAAAACATGTTAAAGAATGTCTTTTTGTATAACCCTGTTCAAACTGCATGTCGCTAACTGCTAAGGAATTTTATTTTTGGTCTTTAAGGCTTCGCAATACACATGAAATCACCGAAATTTTAAAATAAATTAAAAATTAAATATATTTTTTATACAAGAACCAGGCTTCCTCGCACAATCTCTGCTACAAAACATGTTAAAGAATGTCTTTTTGTATAACCCTGTTCAAACTGCATGTCGCTAACTGCTAAGGAATTTTATTTTTGGTCTTTAAGGCTTCGCAATACACATGAAATCACCGAAATTTTAAAATAAATTAAAAATTAAAATATTTTTATACAAGAACCAGGCTTCCTCGCACAATCTCTGCTACAAAACATGTTAAAGAATGTCTTTTTGTATAACCCTGTTCAAACTGCATGTCGCTAACTGCTAAGGAATTTTATTTTTGGTCTTTAAGGCTTCGCAATACACATGAAATCACCGAAATTTTAAAATAAATTAAAAATTAAAATATTTTTTATACAAGAACCAGGCTTCCTCGCACAATCTCTGCTACAAAACATGTTAAAGAATGTCTTTTTGTATAACCCTGTTCAAACTGCATGTCGCTAACTGCTAAGGAATTTTATTTTTGGTCTTTAAGGCTTCGCAATACACATGAAATCACCGAAATTTTAAAATAAATTAAAAATTAAAATATTTTTATACAAGAACCAGGCTTCCTCGCACAATCTCTGCTACAAAACATGTTAAAGAATGTCTTTTTGTATAACCCTGTTCAAACTGCATGTCGCTAACTGCTAAGGAATTTTATTTTTGGTCTTTAAGGCTTCGCAATACACATGAAATCACCGAAATTTTAAAATAAATTAAAAATTAAATATATTTTTATACAAGAACCAGGCTTCCTCGCACATTCTCTGCTACAAAACATGTTAAAGAATGTCTTTTTGTATAACCCTGTTCAAACTGCATGTCGCTAACTGCTAAGGAATTTTATTTTTGGTCTTTAAGGCTTCGCAATACACATGAAATCACCGAAATTTTAAAATAAATTAATAATTAATATATTTTTATACAAGAACCAGGCTTCCTCGCACATTCTCTGCTACAAAACATGTTAAAGAATGTCTTTTTGTATAACCCTGTTCAAACTGCATGTCGCTAACTGCTAAGGAATTTTATTTTTGGTCTTTAAGGCTTCGCAATACACATGAAATCACCGAAATTTTAAAATAAATTAAAAATTAAAATATTTTTATACAAGAACCAGGCTTCCTCGCACAATCTCTGCTACAAAACATGTTAAAGAATGTCTTTTTGTATAACCCTGTTCAAACTGCATGTCGCTAACTGCTAAGGAATTTTATTTTTGGTCTTTAAGGCTTCGCAATACACATGAAATCACCGAAATTTTAAAATAAATTAATAAAAATTAAAATATTTTTATACAAGAACCAGGCTTCCTCGCACAATTCTCTGCTACAAAACATGTTAAAGAATGTCTTTTTGTATAACCCTGTTCAAACTGCATGTCGCTAACTGCTAAGGAATTTTATTTTTGGTCTTTAAGGCTTCGCAATACACATGAAATCACCGAAATTTTAAAATAAATTAAAAATTAAAATATTTTTATACAAGAACCAGGCTTCCTCGCACAATCTCTGCTACAAAACATGTTAAAGAATGTCTTTTTGTATAACCCTGTTCAAACTGCATGTCGCTAACTGCTAAGGAATTTTATTTTTGGTCTTTAAGGCTTCGCAATACACATGAAATCACCGAAATTTTAAAATAAATTAAAAATTAAAATATTTTTATACAAGAACCAGGCTTCCTCGCACAATCTCTGCTACAAAACATGTTAAAGAATGTCTTTTTGTATAACCCTGTTCAAACTGCATGTCGCTAACTGCTAAGGAATTTTATTTTTGGTCTTTAAGGCTTCGCAATACACATGAAATCACCGAAATTTTAAAATAAATTAATAATTAATATATTTTTATACAAGAACCAGGCTTCCTCGCACATTCTCTGCTACAATACATGTTAAAGAATGTCTTTTTGTATAACCCTGTTCAAACTGCATGTCGCTAACTGCTAAGGAATTTTATTTTTGGTCTTTAAGGCTTCGCAATACACATGAAATCACCGAAATTTTAAAATAAATTAAAAATTAAAATATTTTTATACAAGAACCAGGCTTCCTCGCACAATCTCTGCTACAAAACATGTTAAAGAATGTCTTTTTGTATAACCCTGTTCAAACTGCATGTCGCTAACTGCTAAGGAATTTTATTTTTGGTCTTTAAGGCTTCGCAATACACATGAAATCACCGAAATTTTAAAATAAATTAAAATTAAAATATATTTTTTATACAAGAACCAGGCTTCCTCGCACAATCTCTGCTACAAAACATGTTAAAGAAGTGTCTTTTTGTATAACCCTGTTCAAACTGCATGTCGCTAACTGCTAAGGAATTTTATTTTTGGTCTTTAAGGCTTCGCAATACACATGAAATCACCGAAATTTTAAAATAAATTAATAATTAATATATTTTTATACAAGAACCAGGCTTCCTCGCACATTCTCTGCTACAAAACATGTTAAAGAATGTCTTTTTGTATAACCCTGTTCAAACTGCATGTCGCTAACTGCTAAGGAATTTTATTTTTGGTCTTTAAGGCTTCGCAATACACATGAAATCACCGAAATTTTAAAATAAATTAAAAATTAAAATATTTTTATACAAGAACCAGGCTTCCTCGCACAATCTCTGCCACAAAACATGTTAAAGAGTGTCTTTTTGTATAACCCTGTTCAAACTGCATGTCGCTAACTGCTAAGGAATTTTATTTTTGGTCTTTAAGGCTTCGCAATACACATGAAATCACCGAAATTTTAAAATAAATTAATAATTAAAAATATTTTTATACAAGAACCAGGCTTCCTCGCACATTCTCTGCTACAAAACATGTTAAAGAATGTCTTTTTGTATAACCCTGTTCAAACTGCATGTCGCTAACTGCTAAGGAATTTTATTTTTGGTCTTTAAGGCTTCGCAATACACATGAAATCACCGAAATTTTAAAATAAATTAAATAATTAAAATATTTTTATACAAGAACCAGGCTTCCTCGCACATTCTCTGCTACAAAACATGTTAAAGAATGTCTTTTTGTATAACCCTGTTCAAACTGCATGTCGCTAACTGCTAAGGAATTTTATTTTTGGTCTTTAAGGCTTCGCAATACACATGAAATCACCGAAATTTTAAAATAAATTAAAAATTAAAATATTTTTATACAAGAACCAGGCTTCCTCGCACAATCTCTGCTACAAAACATGTTAAAGAATGTCTTTTTGTATAACCCTGTTCAAACTGCATGTCGCTAGCTGCTAAGGAATTTTATTTTTGGTCTTTAAGGCTTCGCAATACACATGAAATCACCGAAATTTTAAAATAAATTAAAAATTAAATATATTTTTATA
>JAHKBH010002756.1:0-32506 GCA_019049505.1 Pachyrhynchus sulphureomaculatus
GACCTTGAAAGAGCTGAAGAAGTGTTCAATGACGTCACATTCCAGTGGCTGTTGATCAGTGCCCTTTTGTCATCATTGGATGTCGTAAAGCTTAAGAGAGAGAGAGAGAGATTAGGTGAGCCTCGATGTGTTGGATTATCTTCTGCAAGAAGAGGTCTTCACTGCTGACGTCACACATACATACGTCACATATCCACACATTAGGTTGTGGACTTGTATGAATTTAAATATAAATAAAAAAAGCAAATGTCTATAGCAGGATTCGAACCTTTATTTCCCATACTGCAAAACCAGCGCCTTAACCCACTGAGCCACAGAGGATTGTTACTAGATAGTGTTAGTAAAGGTATCATATTAAAAAAGATCTTACTCCTAGTAGTAGTCTTTGGATGCTGGTATAATTAAGTGACGTAAACAAATGAGATATTGATGTTTTAAGAAGTTAAAAAAAAAAAAGTGTGTGTAATTTTTGGTGGCACCTCGATGGCATGTGTCCATCCGAAGCGGCGTACCAAGACCTGAAGACGAAGAATGATGACCTTGGAAGAGCTGAAGAATGACCTTGAAAGAGGTGATGAAAAGTGCAAGAGTGAAAGAACTTGGGTGTGTTGTTAAGAAGATGATGAGGGTGTATATTAGGCCAAAAAGTCCTTATTTGGAAAAAAGGGTTGGTTTTTAGGGGGTAGTTTTTTAGGGGTAGTTTTGGTATGTTGTAAAAAAGGCAAAAATAAAATTTTTCTGTACTAGGGTAATTTTCCCTATTTTTTTGGAAATTATTTAAATGAAAAAAAGTCTAAAGTGATCTAGCTAGAATACGAACCGTCGACCCATGTGATGGAGTTCTGTTGTATTAGCATTTCGGCTATTGAAGCTTCGTGAAATAAGGAGTAACTAAAAGGTATATATAAAAAAAGCATTGTTTGTTGGATAAGTAAAAAAAGGACTTGTAGAAATTGGGAAAAATGTTGTAAATTAAAAAGTTTAGAAATAAAATAAATTTTTCTTTACTAGTAGAACTTATTTTTTTTTTATTTCCTTGTTATTATAAGAGAATAGCCGATTGTCGTTTTTTTTTTTTTGCTTAACTTAATTTAATAATAATAATATTTGTTCTGACTTGTCCTAACCACCTGTCTGTCTGTCTGTCTGTCTGTCTGTCTGTGTTGAGAGGAGGAAGTGTGGTGATATGACTTTATTCTAACAAACAAAAAAAAAAACAAAACAAAATGAAATGAAATGAGCCTAGCCTAGCCTCGCCTCACCTCATATGTATAAAGCAAAAAAAATAAAATACCCAATTCAATTTTTTTGTATTTATTTTGTCCTTATATATACATATATAAATAATTTTACACTTGGCTTGTTCTAGTTGAAATGAAACACACATAAACACAGTTTAAATAATTTTTTTTATTTCCTTTTTCTCTTTGAAATTGAATAATAGTTAAATTGGATAATATTATAATTCACTTCATTTTTTATTCTTTCCCAGTATTCTTCTGTTACAGCATCACTTACAAAGGCAAAGTGAAACATGTCCTCCATACGTTGCCACTCATCGTCAAACATTGGTTGGCTTTGGTATAATGAAAATACGTAATCATATTGTTCTGTGACTATTGTGTCCTTTATATTTTTAAACTGGGTTGATGTTGGAATTGGAAAATGGATGAGCGGCTGGAAGAAGAAGAAGAAGAAAACATTGTTATGACTCTGGCATTTTTTCATAACAATAGAGATCCAAAATTTTAACTTTTGGTGTGTGGTTCAATCCATGTTGATGTATAGCTAGTGAATTTTCGCAAAAACAGAAAAATATTTTACATCTCTGGCAGATCTTACTTCCATGATTTTTGAATAGAGGGTAATTTGTTTGTTCGATGGACTGAAAAAAAAACCATTTTTTTTTTTTTATCAGTTCTTCTTCTTATTCTCATTGTAAATGATTGTTATATTGTGTTCGCAACTCTTCTTGATAATAATGTGTGGTTTTATCAGTTTTTCCAAATCTACAAATAGATCCGGATCATAGTAGTTTAACCACGGATCACCGGTAGACGGATCTATTGTTATCCACGGTTGATCTAATCTAATCTGTTCCATTGGAGATTTGGATTTGTTGTTGTTGTTGTTGTTGGGAAGAGTCTGAAAACAATATATATTGTATTAGTTATATTATATCATTTTTTTTTTTTTTCATTACCTGCTGCTGTTCTCATTAGAACATATAGTTATAGAACTGAACAGGTAAATTACATAATACAAAAGAAGAAGAAGAAGAAGAAGAAGAAGATAAAAAATAATTAATCTAAATAACCCCAAGGTAAAGTGTCTGTGTAAATATAATTTACAATTCGTTTGTCGTCATAAGGGCTTAAAGCTGTTTTAGTCTGTTCTATTGTAAACACGTTGTGTTTTTTTAGACCGTATATAATTTTGAGGTACCTCAATCTGGGTATTGTTAAATAAGCATTGATAATAATCATCAAAAGAAATAAGCTTTAATGCTGAAGATTGAATACCTTTAGCCTTTTTAATTACTCCAATATTTGAAATAATAAATTTATTATTTCTAGGTTTGTCATCATCAATATTATTATTATTATTATTATTAATAATATTAGTATTGTGAGTAAGTATTTTGAAAGTATACATTTTAGAACGTAAACCTATAAACTCTGTCATAATATTGCCATTATTTTCATCCTTCATTAAGCCGTAAATTTTTTTATTTTTAAGTGGAATGTTATAGATATTGTCTTCCGGATAGTCTGAAGTATCAAACATATGAATATCTTCTTTAATATGACTATAAATATCATGTACGTTAATTTGGTATATAAGACTATCTGTGTCTGTATATAATAATTTTGCATCGGGTCCAAATTTTTTGTTTTATATAATTGTAATGAAAATGATATAAAATTGTTTTTGAAATATCTAAAATTGTCATACCAAGATAAATAGGTTTATTGAATTTTATTTTTAATCTTTTCATTTCAATAAGTATCATATCTTTACCGAAAATTTCACAACTATGAAAATTTGGTTGAGAAATATAATAATTTGCACCAAATCGTCCTGACCATCTAGTTACCAACTTTACATCTCTATACTTTCTAACGTTTTCGATGGATTTGCCGAAAGGAGCGAGATTCATTAATTTAAATAAATTTTTGTCGAAATCATTTTTGCTTAATTTACGAAGTTCAGTATTTAAATCAATATATTTTTTCATCCAGGGAGATTGTTTGAATTTTAAACACCGGTGAATTTTCCTAACTTTAAGACCCAATTTAATAGCTTGTTGTAGATTCAAATAGTGAATAACGTACTTTTTTTTACTGTAAAAAGTTGTTAATAGCTTGGGAATAGGAGAGTCTGCAGTTGGTGGAACTAGATGCTCAGGACAGAGTGGAAGATCTTTATGAAGCGTGAATAGATCTTTAGGATAGTCAAGGTCTACTTCAAAAATGTAACCGTAATCGTTATCACGTGGAATTTCCAAAATATTACACTCTTGATAAATATCCTCGACCCACTGGAAGTCTCCTGTAGGTAATGGATAACTCATGGCTGCGCCATACATGTTATTTACATCAAAATACATAAGATATGTTGTAGGTTCATTTGGATTATATTCTGTGTTCATGTATTTATTGTTGGCTTTACCATATCTATTAGAACACTGTGAAATACCTCCCCTAATACCTCTTTCGATAAACATGATCATGTCGATGTCAGTTAATAATTCTAATTTTACTTCGGTTATCTTCAACATGCTGTCAAATGCCAATCCGGGCGCTGTAAAATAGTGAAGACTGTCTAATTTATAAGTGTTTAAACAAAGTTTCCTAAAATTTTCAAAAACGTCAGCAAGAAGTAAGACGTCAGTTTTCAAATAGAGTTCAGCATATTTTTGAAGATTATTTATTTTGAAAGTATCCCATACTTTACAAGCATGGGCATATTGTTCCACAGTTATTTCAGAATTATTAATTTTGCTAAAAAATTTCTCTCTAGTTGGTAGAGTAGTTTCTTGAAGTCTTTCCCAGCTGTTAATATATTCATAAGGAAAAACCCCTTTCCTTGTAACTAATTTAAAATGTTCGTCATCGTCATAGAATTTTTTTGTAATAATTTTTTGATCGTCATCGAGATATGAAGCTAGCTTATCTAAACTACTAGCCATAAATCTGTATGAGTCTAAAAATCTAAATTGAATAGAAGTATTTTCAATGTATTTTGTAAAAGATATATATTTTTCTTTGTTAATAGGAAGTAAAGTGATTCGACCTTTAATTTCTGTGCATAGGGCTCTAATTAAAAAGTGACTGTCGTATCCGGAAAGGTTGTGAAAAACAACTGGTATTATATGCTTATCTTTAAAATTTAAATTGCAAGAGTTATGGGCTGCACCCCTAAAAGTTCCAGTTAAATGACAATGATCTCGTACCTTGAAATCATCTTCTGAAAAAGGGTTATCACAAATATGACAAGTTTTCGAATTGGAAAAAATATCATTTTCCTGTTTTGTCAATGATTTTAAAGGAATAATATTTGAATATATTGAATTAAACCCATGTGCAATATTTTCAAGTTCTTTAACAAACCATATTTGACAGTCTTCACCAGTGTACAGTTTAAAGTTCGATAATGAATCATCATAGGCACATTTGATATAATATGCAATACTGAAAGGTTCATGTTTTTGATATTTTTTAGATTTATTAGTTCTATTTGTATCAATATATTGTGTCAACATACTCTCTAAATCTGCATAAATCACAAATGGAACCACTAATTTATTGGAAAAATTTTTAAAAGTTAATATATTCTCATTTTCCTTAGGTAAAGTAGTTTTCGACTTATTTAGTAACCTGCAATCATCCATGTGCTTCGTTAAGTTTGTTTCGCTTTTAAAATGATTAAAACATCTCTCGCAAAACCATTTCTTATTTTGAATGTTTCCAACTTGATTGTTTAATAAACGACTTAAGTTCTTAATATAT
Organism: Pachyrhynchus sulphureomaculatus; assembly: GCA_019049505.1. Lineage (NCBI taxonomy): Eukaryota > Metazoa > Arthropoda > Insecta > Coleoptera > Curculionidae > Pachyrhynchus > Pachyrhynchus sulphureomaculatus. The sequence goes on from JAHKBH010002756.1 coordinate 5,013, forward strand.
GCAAAGTGGAAAATTGTTTTAATTTTAGAGTTTGAATAGTCAATTTCATCAACATACAAATTATTATTATTATTATTATTACTAGGTAAAATAAGTAAATTAATTTTAGTCGAAAAATTTGTTTTACTCAGCATTAAAGGTAAAATCTCCTTCTTTTGTACACAAAAAACATTTATAGTTAAAATATTTAGAGTTTCAAATCGTGGAATGTCTTTCAAAGCAATGGGAAATGAAATACCATCATATTTTAATACTTGGCTGAAATGTGGATAAGATGAAATGCGGCTAACATTTTTATACTCGGCAGCTGGATATAAAGCACATACAATAGACCATAGAAAGCAATAAGGGTCGTTATTTTTAATATTCACAACACTTCTAGTATTTTTAATGAATGTAGGTAGATCCACATATGTAGACAAACCACCACTTATTGGATTATATTTATTTAAATTTACTTTCAAATACCATATCTCACATAACGCCCAGCCACTGTCTTTCTCTTGAAAAGACTCTAATTTAACTAAAATTTTATCAATTACATTCACCTTATACCAATCAGTCAAGTTTGTATTAAGGTCAATTATTTCATTTTTAGTAGAAAAATGTTTAACAGATTTTTCAAGATTACTAGGTTTAATAAATAGACCTGAGAAAACAACGTTTGCTTTGATCAAAGCGGTTTGTTTTAGTTCCTTCTTAATTCTTAAGGAAAATACACGAAACGCTTGCCTTAAAAATTCCTTAGGCTCTTTAAATTTAAGATTGGTTATAATTCCGGTTTTTATTCTTCCTTGAAAACATGAATTTACATTTTGCCAAATTAATTTTTTTCTAGCCAAACTTTTATTAGTTTTAATAGTAAATTTAAAATTTTGTAAATAATTTTTTAAAATAGATAAATTAGATTCCACTCTATTTAAATTATTTACACAGACTTTATGTTTTTAAACTTTTTTCTATAATCTTAATAGTGTTTTTTAAAATAGATATATGCCTTTTATATTCTTCTTTTGTTTTAAGTAATCTACTTACCAATTCAGTCTTGCGGACGGCTTCTGAAGACACTTGATCCATCACTTGTTTACTGGAGGCCATTTCTATTTTTTTTTCGAAAACAAACTGTTATTCTAAGGTTTGAACTGTTATTTTACACAAAATTTTGTACTGTTCTGGTAGCTTGACTTATTATCGAGTCCTATTTATAAGATCGGTTTACGTATGTATGACACTTGATATTACGTTCTGCACTTAATAGGTTGTGCTGCAATATAATTACCCCATACATTGTAACAAATGTATGTAAGTAGTAGTAGTAGTAATAGTAGTAATTAGCCTATCTCATTAAAAAAAATAACAACTTTTGCAAGATTGTTAAATACATACACAGTTCAATTATCTACCCAATTAGAAAAATAATTGTTTCTACAAAGTTGCAAGTGATTGATACCTATTAAAAAGTACTTACATAAATAGGCAATAATTAACAAGAAAAAAAAAATAAATTACATACTAATTATCTTAAAAGCATTTTCTAGTAAATAGCTATACATACTAATTATCTTAATTGTCTACCCAATTAAGAAAATACTAACTTCTACAAAGTTGCAATGTTCAATAAAAAAATAATTACTTAAATAGGTAGTAATTAACAAGAAAAATAAAATAGTTACACAGACACATAAATAGAAAAAAATGTGAGATAAAGTTCAAATATATGTTTTTTTTGTTTTCCTGCATTTAATATATAAAAAAACAAGTAAATTTCTTACAATTACATCTGTGTCTCTGTGTGTGTGTGAGAGTAACCTATATTTTGAAAACAACAACTATAAAAAAAAAAAAAAATGTACAGTTTCGTAATTGTAGTAGAAACTGAAAATTTAAAGAATTTCATACAAACATGATGTATGTGGTGTTGAAAGGTTTATTCAGGTGAATATTTTCTTTTTTTGTTTTACTAATTGTGAGAACTAGCTATATGTGTGTGTGTGTGTGTGTGTGTGTGTGATTTTCTACATTATTTTTTTTTCTTTAGACATGGGGTGCAAAAGATGAAGATTGTAAAAAAAAGAGTACATATACATCTAAATTATGTACCACCTTCTGCTGTGCTCCACGATCGGTTGTGGATCCTGCCTGTCCGCTATATGTGGCAGGAAATAGATACGATGCAAGAGGAACATAACTTTCTCTTAAGTTTGGATAAATATCCACAAGTACGATGGTACTTGATGGAAAAATTTTTTAAGTGGGAAAGAGGAAGAAATTTAAGCTTGCTAAAAAAATAATTACTTAAATAAGTAGTTCTATAACAAGAAAAAAAATAAAATAGTTACATAGTACTTAAATAGGTAGTAATTTGATGGAGAATTTTTTTTTTTTTTAATGTTGAAAGAGGAAGAAATTTAAGCAATTAATGCTCATTAAATAAATAATTACTTAAATAGGTAGTAATTAACAGGAAAAATAAGATAGTTACATATTACTTAAATAGGTAGTAATTGAAAAGAAAAATATAAAATTTGAACACATACACACAACAGCCAACATTTGTGAACGAACAGTGTCACTATAGCAATCGTTGTTTCTCTTCTCTAAAAAAGTTTTTTAAAAATAAAAATACAATGTCAGATGTTCCATGTACCTTGGTTCTTTTTACTGAAGATAAAATTAGATTTCCGATAAGAGATTTAATGGTTGCAGTAAAACAGCTCTTCCAGTAAGTATTTATTTTTTTCTTTTAATTTGAGTTTATTATTTTATTTAGACTTTCTTGTAATAGCCTAATATAATTTGTATAATTTATGGAATTAGTTAAATCTTCGGTATTTGTAAAAATAGCAGATTATTTTTTTTATGTTTCTTTTAATTTGAGTTTATTATTTTATTTATATTTTCTTGTAATAACCTAATATAATTTGTATAGTTTATGGAATTAATTAAATTTTCGGTATTTGTAAAAATATCACATTAGTTTGCCTAACTTAATTTAATAATATTTGTCCTAACCTGTGTTTTTTCTTTTTTTTAGATTTGGGGTAAGAGATATTGTAGAAAAAACTGATAGGGTTTATATTTATTTAAAATATAGCCCAAAAACGATAACACTGAAGCGAAAATTTGGTAATTTACCTGTTCGTTATATGAGGACAAAAATAGATAATGAGGAAGAATTTAAAATCTTAGAACGAATAGTAAAAAGATATAAAATTAATTTTTTGGATGAAGATGTAGAAACAGCACCACAACCACCAGTAATGCCAAAAAAATTAAAACAACTAACAATTCAAGAAGAATTAATAATTAGTGACGATGATGATGAGGAAGATGTTGGTAATAATATTGAAAAAACAAACGAAGAATCGCTATTGTTGGATAATAATGATGATGATGATGATGATGATGATGAACCAAAAAAGAAAAAGAAAAAAGTAGCAGAACAACCCCAAGCAAGTACAAGTAAATACTGATTTTATAAATAAAACAGAGTAGTAAATAAAAGTCTAAAATTTTAAAATATAGTTACCTTTTTTTTTTATTTATCATTACACAATTTAAAAAACCAATCTCTCACTAACAATACATTTTGTCGAGCATATATTAAAAAATTATTCTGTCCATGACTATTACGATGATAATTAGAACTAGTTTCTTTACTTAAAGTTTGTAACTTAGGACAATTTAATTCTAATAGGTCTATAATAATAATAATATTTTTAGGAATTATATTTTTCAACCACATTTTCTTAATTAATTCTTTAACGAAAACTTTTTCATTTGACTTAACTAATAAATAGATTTATTTCTCTAATTGTCCATTTACGTACTATTTTACAATAAAGTCTAGGTATCCTATTTTTTTTAAATTTAACTCAATACTATTAAAAAAAAAACAAAAAGTTTATTTAAAAAATCAATTAAGTAAATACAACTCTAACAATTTTCCTCACATTTTTTTTCTCTCTATGGTAAATCATCATCATCAAGACTGATAATTAATTGTTGCATCATCCACTGTATTAGTTTGTATGTACTATTTTTTTAATAAAATTTAGTTGTAAAGTAACTGTGACACTATGAAGCTGGCTGTTCTCGATATTCAAGGTTTTAATTTTTTATTTTCTGCCGATGATGATGATGCTAATGTTGAGGTTTATGTGGAAGAATTCCATGCTAAAGAAATTACAATATCAAATGGTTTACAGACAAGTCATTATGTGTTGAAACCGAAAATTGCATTTACACAATTATCTCGACTCAATAAAAGAACTGTTCGTAAGACTGAAAAGGAACTTGGTTTACGATATTCTTCCGGATACGTAAATTATAATTTAATTGGAGAAATTTTAGATAGAGCACTGACCGATTGTGATGTATTGTATGTGAAAAGAAAACATATATTTCGTTTCGTTCAAGATCATATTGCTGCTGCTGCTGCTGCTACTACTTATCCTACTAATCCCCATTTTAAAATGGTAGATGTAGATACTTTAAATGTGTGGGATATGCCATCATTTAAACCGAAAAAGCCTTCATGTTTAGATCATCAGCATATAGCCACCTATAACGATAAAGTTCAGTGTAGTACCACAAATTGTTTGGCACTATTGACATGGCTCTCAATATTCATCCCATTATAATAATGTCTATCAGCATCAACCACCACCAAGAAGATAATACTATATTCAATCTTTCGTCTTATTCACTGAAACAATGGGAAGACAATGTATTTAATAATAAACTTAGATTTAAGAAATTTGTAAGCAATGTTAACAAAAAACGAATAACTTGTAGAAAAATCGATGATAGTTTTGTTATTAATAAAAAATATTTTAAACTTTAGTAAGTGTTTTTATATCCTCCTCATCATCTTATTGAATCATTCAGTTAAGATATTTTTAATTACTATAAAGAAAAAAAACTAAAACACAAAAACATAGTAGTAGTAATTATATTGTTTATTATATTAATTGTATTCATATATAATTAAACCACCATTCTCACTTAAAACAAAAATATTTTTTTTCAAGCACCCTGTATATATAAAGGTAGTAAAAATACAAGGAATTTATTACGAAAAAAAAAAAAATGTCCAATAAAACTAAATATATACATAAACACCACAATTCTTACTTTAAAAAAAAGTCCTGTATATAAAGATAGGAAAACAAAAAAATATTGTGTAGGAACTTTTTAATGAATATTGAGTATAGTAGAACAAAGTAAATTATTTATTACGAAACATGTACAAAGTAATATATATATTTTCATTCCATTGCGGTTACTAGAACATACTCAATGGTCTCTTTGAGGTCTTGGTTCTCGTTGTTGTTGTTGATTTTGTCGATTCTCCTCACCAATGGGTCGTGGAGTACAAGCTCTGACATATTTATCTACAATATCAGTTGTACCTGATGTCCAGATTTCAGCACATTTGGTATGCATTTTTTTGTCCAGCTAGAAGATTTTCATTTACACCACATGCTCTGCATCCACCATTTTGATATAATCCTACTCCTAATAATTTACCAGGAGTCAATTTAACAAAATCACGATTAATCCAAATCGTACACGGACGTCCAGTAACTAAACTTTTCTTTGTTATTATACCAACTAGATCATTGTCCATTTTCTATTTTTTTTGTTTTGTTGATAGACTGAAAAAAAAAATCAACCAAAATAATTAATTTAAATAAAGTAACAAATTGTTTATTATCAGTAGTAGTATTATACTACTGTTATCCATCTAACCTTGTCACCTCATGCAACTTTTGTGTATTTTTTTTAATTTATTTACAGAGCCTCAGTGTCTTGAACGGTATATAAAATAAAATAAGAAAAATATAAAATAAGAAAAAAAAAACTTACTGGAAAAAGTTGATCTTATACCACTTTATTGGGAATTTTATTTTTTATCTTCAGTAAATATGACCATAAAACTGAACTGAAAACGACCTGTTGTGAACATAAAGGTAATTATAATCTTAACAACAATGTTGCAAAACATTATTTTTTTTGCGTCATTACTTATCATTATTTACAAACTTGCAAAAGTAATTATTATTTTTAATGAAGTACACGATAAAAAGGTAATTATAATCTTAACAACAATGTTGCAAACATTATTTCTTATGCGTCATTACTTATAATTATTTAATAAAAAAAACATGCAAAAGTCATTATTATTTTTTAAGTAGTAGTAGCACTTATAGATAATGAGTTTTATAACAACCCATTAATTACATGCCTGTCTACTAAATAGTACTAATTATTATAAGTGCATATATAAACAGGACATATAAATAGGACCATTTATAAAGTCAAATTATCCTAACAGTACAGAATTTTCTAAAAAAACATAATTTCAAATAAAATAGTATACAGTAGTGAATAACAAGTGTTAGACAAGTTTCCTCCGAAGCCATCCGCAAGACTGAATTGGTAAGTAAATTACTTAATATTATTATTATTATTATTATTATTTATATCTGAAAGCAGCAGCAGCAAAATTTTCTTATCGAATAGGACCTCTCGTTCATACATGTTTAGGGATTTTGTTGTTCTTGTTGTTGTTATAAAAAGATTGAATTGGTAAATACAATCATCAGTAGTCATATTCACTCACAATACATATCTATATATATATATATATATATATATATATATATATATATATATATATATATATATATATATATATATATATTGTTTTTTTGTGTAATTAATTGATCAGGTGAGTTCTGGGTTTCTCTATAACAAACCACATCATATCTAATTCGAATTGTTGTTTGCAGTATGTTATCATCATCATCATCATCATCTTCAGTAAACGAATCTACTCCAAAACTCTCAACTAGGACGATGACTGCAACAACAAGTAAAACATCTAATCTCATGATTGATATGGAGGCAACATCATCAGAACAAATTCCTACTACTACTACTACTACTACTACTACTACTACTACTACAATACATAAAACTAAAGAAATATATCCACTTTGCAAAAATATATTTTTGGATGGTGTTACATATATAGGACAAGCCAATTTTCTAAAGAAATATTCAAATGTACACCTTTATAATTATGTTAAACAACAACAACAACAACAACAAAATAGTAGTGAAACACCAAAATCCTTTAAGCAAAATCTTTACAATTTAACAATTATGCATAAAATACAAAAAGAAACAGATAGATATCTATTTGAACGTTCACCACTCTCTCAGTTGTATTTTTCGTTAATATTTGAATCGGCGGAAAATTTCGATGAAAAGCATATGATCGCTAATATAAAGGAAATTCCCATAGAACTTTTTGAACAATTTCCATCGGTAATTCTCATCCCTAATAAGTCAAATATTAAGGATATTGTTTGGAAAATGATGAAAAAACAAGAGAATCAAATAGATTTAAGTTCTAACATAAAATATATAAAGACTCAAATTGATTTTTTCACCTTATTGTCAAAATACAACTTTTTCAATGAATATATATTTTTACCCTATTATCCCCAAATGTATAATAAAGCTTATTTTTTCCGACTTGTATGTGCGTATAGAAAAAGCAATTCAAACAATCGACAACTGTAATGCAAAAGCAGATATAATTATTCCGGGAAATAATTCTTGTTGGAAAGCCTATAATTCAGATGCAGGTTTCGATCTTTGTATTAAACAGGATACATTTTGTCCCGCAGGGAAAGCCACGAAGATTGAACTAATTGAAAGAGTAAATATTCCTATAGGATTCTATGGACAAATTGTTGCAAGATCCTCTACGAATGCTATAGGAAGTATACGGACAGGCATTGTAGATGCAACCTATAACGGACCTCTAATTATTTATTTTATCTCGGATGAAAATATTATGTTGGAAAAATATAGAAAAATTGCTCAATTAGTTATATGTCCTTTGGTAAATGCGTCAATTGAAAGAAATATTACAAGTCTGAAGAGTAGTTTTATAAGAAAATCCAATAATTTTGGTTCTTCGGGAAAATATAAAATTCCCGCTGCCCAATTCTTTCGACAATATTGTGCACAACCTCAAACAGATATTGAAATTGCTGAATATAATCGATGTACTAGAAATTTAGTCTTTTCCGATTCTTCCGATTCTGAATAAATTAGATATTAAAAATAATATTTGTTTTTTTTTTTTTTACTTTTCAGGAAGTTTTATTGTAGTATTAAAGGTTTATTGTTAAAAAAAAAAATTATTATGCCTGTCCCGGTGAATCTAAAATGCCCCCTTTGTCAGGGAGAAACAGAAGAATAATAATAGATGCAGATCCATGTACAAATTGTATGAGAGAAGGTATTTTACGAAATTTAGAAGGTCAGAAACACGTTATAGAATACTTTACAACGTATCAAGAATTAGAAGGAGCTGCTAGATGGGAAGAACAATAATAATAATAAAATCAACAAAACAATGTTAACAATAATAATAAATAATAATAATAACCCCTACTAAAATACACCCCAACAATCCAACTTGAAAATGAAGATTACAAACTAATAATATCCATACATAAAACAGTCTCCGCCAAATAGACCCGATATTACTTTTCAGTGCAAAAAAGGAAAAGTCACCTATCTGATTGACATAGCTGTCCCCAACGACACAAACATCCAAGCGAAATACACAGAAAAAATTTCCAAATACACAGACCTTGCAACGGAAATAAAAAGGCTATGGAGACAGGAAAAAGTCATCATTGTCCCCCTCATTATATCAGCCACAGGCCTTACACCAATAACATACACACCACATTTAGTGCAATTGGGACTCAACACAGACATACACAGAAACATTCAGAAGTCAGTGATTTTGAAAACATGTAACATTGTCAGGTCATTCCTTAATACGGAATAGTAATAGCGTTTGTGCTGACTTGGTTTTGGCCCGTCAGCCAAACATGGAACCACATTGATCAAATGTGAGAAAGAAGAACTTTTTGTAATAATAATAATAATAATAATAATAATAATAAGCCATTTTTGTCCCAACTATTACAGAAGACAGATGCAGAAAATGCCACCAGCAGAAAGAAACGATCGAACACATAACAAGCGGATGTAAAGTATTAGCCGGAACGGAATACACAGCCAGACATGACTCAGCGGCAAAAGTAGTTCACCAAGCACTAGCCACAACATACAAGCTCATAGAAAACACAGATCCCTACTACAAATACACACCAACATCCGTATTTGAAAATAAAGATTACAAACTCTACTGGGACATCAGTATCCATACAGATAAAACAGTCTCCGCCAATAGACCCGATATTACTTTTCAGTGCAAAAAAGAAAAAGTCACCTATCTAATTGACATAGCTGTACCCAACGACACAAACATCCAAACGAAATACACAGAAAAAATTTCCAAATACACAGACCTTGCAACGGAAATAAAAAGGCTATGGAAACAAGAAAAAGTCATCATTGTCCCCCTCATTATATCAGCCACAGGCCTTACACCAACAACATTCACACCACACTTAGTACAATTAGGACTCAACACAAACATACACAAAAACATTCAGAAGTCAGTGATTTTGAAAACATGTAACATTGTCAGGTCATTCCTTAATACACAATGGTAATGCGTTTGTGCTGACTTGGTTTACGCCCGTCAGCCAAACATGGAACCACATTGACCAAATGTGAGAAAGAAGAACTTTTTTGTAAAAATAATAATAATAACAATTAATGTCCCCTTTGTCAGGGGAGAAACGAAAGGAATATTCAATACAGCTCCATGTTCCAACTATCTAAGAGAAAGTATTTTACGAAATTTAGAAAGTTAAACACATGTTATAGGATACTTTTACACCATATCAAAACAAAAAAAAATGTAAATGTATGTTTTATATATATAGAATTCTGTACTGTTATAATCAAATCAATATACCAAATAATTTATGAAACTTGTGTTTTTTTTTATTTTTTTTTTATACAGGTTAGGCTAGGCTAATGCTTTATACATATGAGGTGAGGCGAGGCTAGGCTAGGCTCATTTCATTTCATTTTGTTTTGTTTTTTTTTGTTTGTTAGAATAAAGTCATATCACCACACTTTCCTCCTCTCACCGACAGACAGACAGACAGACAGACAGACAGGTGGTTAGGACAAGTCAGAACAAATATTATTATTATTATTAAATTAAGTTAAGCAAAAAAAAAAAAAAAACGACAATCGGCTATTCTCTTAGAATAACAAGGAAATAAAAAAAAAATAAGTTCTACTAGTAAAGAAAAATTTATTTTATTTCTAAACTTTTTAATTTACAACATTTTTCCCAATTTCTACAAGTCCTTTTTTTACTTATCCAACAAACAATTCTTTTTTTTTATATATACCTTTTAGTTACTCCTTATTTCACGAAGCTTCAATAGCCGAAATGCTAATACAACAGAACTCCATCACATGGGTCGACGGTTCGTATTCTAGCTAGATCACTTCAGACTTTTTTTCATTTAAATAATTCCCCAAAAAAATTGGGGAAAATTACCCTCTCAAAGAAAAAATTTTATTTTTGCCTTTTTTACAACATACCAAAACTACCCCTAAAAAACTACCCCCTAAATACCAACCCTTTTTTACATATAAGGACTTTTTGGCCTAATATACACCCTCATCTTCTTCTTAACAACACACCCAAGTTCTTTCACTCTTGCACTTTTCATCACCTCTTTCAAGGTCATTCTTCAGCTCTTCCAAGGTCATCATTCTTCCTCTTCAGGTCTTGGTACGCCGCTTCGGATGGACACATGCCATCGAGGTGCCACCTAAAATAAACACACTTTTTTTTTACCTTCTTAAAACATCAATATCTCATTTGTTTACGTCACTTAATTTATACCAGCATCCAAAGACTACTACTAGGAGTAAGATCTTTTTTAATATGATACCTTTACTAACACTATCTAGTAACAATCCTCTATGGCTCAGTGGGTTAAGGCGCTGGGTTTTGCAGTATGGGAAATAAAGGTTCGAATCCTGCTATAGACATTTGCTTTTTTTATTTATATTTAAATTCATACAAGTCCACAACCTAATGTGACGTATATATGGGTGTGACGTCAGCAGTGAAGAAACTCTTCTTGCAGAAGATTATCCAACACATCGAGGCTCACCTAATCTCTCTCTCTCTCTCTATCTCTCTTAAGCTTCAAGACATCCAATGATGACAAAAGGGCACTGATCAACAGCCACTGGAATGTGACGTCATTGAACACTTCTTCAGCTCTTTCAAGGTCATTCTTCAGCTCTTTCAAGGTCATTCTTCAGATCTTTCAAGGGCATTCTTCAGGGCTTTCAAGGGCATTCTTCAGGTCTTCAAGGTCATTCTTCAGCTCTTTCAAGGTCATTCTTCAGCTCTTTCAAGGTCATTCTTCGGCTCTTTCAAGGTCATTCTTCGGGTAATGGTACACATGCCATCCGCAGTCCCAGTACCCCGCCTTATATACTACTCAGATCTTTTTCTCTTGTACGGTAAAAGGTAATTTTGGTTCCTTGTTCCAGTAAATTTTTTGTCGTTCAACCTAGAAGCCAGTACTTCAGAAGCTTTTTTTCGATAAATTGAGATCCCTGGTGAGATCATTTAATTCATTTTGATTGAAGCGTTGAGGAACTGATGACGTCCCCTCATAGTCACTGTTAGTTTCATTAGCATCAGAACTTTTATTAGCATCAGAAGAGCGATCAGAGGTAAAAATATTCGTCATCAGAGATATGTGGTAGCTGATGAAATGTTGGAATCGGTATTTCATCTGAGTGCGGGATAGGGCGTATTGCCGAGTCTAAATTGGGATAAGTCCACTTACTGCGGTTATTTCGATTGATTCCATTAGTATTTACTAAACAGAAATAACAATCATTGAAGTGGTTTTTTGGTTCTCTCCAAACCATTGGTAGGCCGAATTTTAGACATTTTCTTTTCTCGGTAGTCCACTGCCGTAAATGCTCTGTACAAGTTTTACATACGAGATGCGGGGCCCACGTTTTGTCCTGATCACCAAGCTTAACTCCAAAGTATCCAAGATACGCTCGCTTTACAAAGTCAGTAATAGTTTGTCTGTTTTGTTGAAACATGTATTCTCCGCATATATAGCAAAACACATCAGGTTGATTTACACAACTTCTTCTTGAACTGGAACCTGAACTCATTTTAATTCTGTTCAATAACACAAAAACACTCTCTTTTCTTAACATAAAATAACCCGCCGAATTCGATCTACTCTCATTAGTAAGAACGCACAAACTGACGAGACTTACCCGAGTTAGGTGATTTAAAAGGGTCAGTTCAGGTACCTGGTAGGCAATGGTTCCACTATTTATAGATTTACCTGGAATTTACTCAATTACAGACTGACATAAAAACATTAATGAATATATAATAATTTTAGAACTCTCATAAATGAATATACTGAATAAAAACCACATTGGTAGATAAGTTGATGTATCTAAAAAAGCAGAGCTGATAGAGAAAAACGGATTGCATGTATAGATTTAGCGTCCCAAATATAGTTAATCAGCTCTAAAAATCCAGGCACCAAAACAAAAATATTTTTTGTTGCCCTGTGTAATTTAAGATTAATAAAAAATGTATCTGATTTAGGAGATTGTTGATGCGAAAGTATGGGAAATCATAAAATGTAAAAGTAGTTTAAATAAAGACAGAGCACCTATTCTATATAGTCTCCTCTACTGGTTACTTGACCGGAACTGATGGCCTTGCCTATGTCATTAGTTCCGCTTGAGTAATTCAAGGGTTAGGCTAAGTATAAATAGGGTAGATTTGTAGTTTAGCTTTAGTCAATCATCGCTCCTGATGAAGCCAACATGGTTAGCGAAACGCGCGTCGAGCGCAAAAATAAAGTGTTTGGTGTAGTGGTGATATATACTGAGTAGCTCCTGATGAAGGTAATATGGTTAGCAAAACGCGCGTCGTGTGCCAAAACAAAATGATTTGATATGGTGGTGATATATCCTGAGTAATGTCATTGTGCCAAAGAGTCCACATTCCCAACTTAGTTTTAACTTACTAGCCATTATGAAATAATAAGATTAATTTAATCAGTTTTTTATTGTAAAACTTGCTGTTTTTGAATAAAACCGCTAAAAATAAAAAATGAGGTTAGGTAGTGAACTAGAGCTGACAGGGTAAAATAAATTTTGCCAATGTATAATATATATCACCTTGCCTTATCAACTATAGATAAAAACCGAGCTGCACCAAAAAAACATATTTTTTTTGTATACTTGTATTTATCAGAGATATGCTATTTATTTTACTTTTGTGTCTAATAAATTAATTTTAGAAGATCGTTCTATCCGCAAAAGTGAGTTAGACAACGCCAACCTTTTATACTCGTGCCAGTATGAATCCAATTCAGATAACACAGCCCCACAAAAAAAAAGTGGGGGTATACTTTTGATGCGATATATCAGATCCGTAGTATTTTTGCCCGCTGATCACGAATCTGACGTCAGAATATCGCCATCACATCTCAATTTTTTTCTAACCTCAAAAAATAGGTAAAAATTAAGAAAAATATACTCCTAAAAAATTGATTCAAGCTTTTTTCATGAATCCGAAGATGTATTAATATGTATTCGGACACGCTAAGCTAATATTCATCGGTTGGATTGAGCCATACAGTTCTGTTTTCTTTCTAACCTCAATAAATCAGACAGATATAGTGCTTCTCGAATGCAAAAACGAATTCAAATTAAAAAATTCAACCGATCCTTACCAAATTTGGTACACGGGGATTTTTTGGGTCGCTGATCACGAATCTGAGGTTGGATTTGCAAAATTCAAGATGGCAGATGTTTTCGCGCCATTTTGAACGCCGAGAAAATTCATCGGTCGATTTTTATTCTTCTAGCCTGCATCCAGGGCACCTCCACGTGGGTGACGGTGGGCAACGGTGTTACTCCACTAGCCAGCAGAGTCCCTGGATAACGGCTTAGATGCCGTCATGGCAGGTAGAAGAAAGAGAATTACGATACAGGGACTCGGAAACCCAGTATCGGCGGTTGGTCAGGGTGTGGGAAAGCGGGCCCGCAGCCGTCGTCATCCAGCGACCGTAGCTCTTCATGTGTGGGTGACTTGGCTCATGTAGAGTATAATGCTACAAGAAAACGGTCTCACGGTACAAGGACTTTTCATAAGTGCGATAAAAACAGTGATTCATTTTGTTATATTTGCTGTCAACACGTATTGAGTAAAATGGGGTCACCGATAACGGATAAGAATTAAAACCTTTATATAAGGATTGTTTTAACATTGAAATACAGCACCAGGATACAGATTGGGTTCCCCACATCATTTGCAGTTCTTGCAAAATAATGTTGTACATCAATAAGAAGGCGATTAAATATTCCAGACCAGCAACATGGAATAGACCATACAGTGAAAATGATTGCTACTTTTGTATGAATGTTGTATCTAGGCATAACCGAAAAAATAAAAGCACTATTACTTTATAACGATGTTTCGACAGTAACAAGACCTAAACTAAACTAATTCCGCCTCCTGAACCACTTGATGCTGATGTTATGGAAACAAATGATTTCACATTATCAGTTCATGCCGAAAACATTGAGACTGTCGAAAAAGATTCAAACACTGTTACTAATGAATGTTCTAGTGACAACCTATCATATACTAATGACACAGATAAAGAATTTCTACCATACAACTGTAAACCAGAACCAATACTCGTATCACAGTCAGAACTTAGTGATCTAGTCAGAGATTTAGGCTTATCCAAAGATGGTTCAGAGCATCTTGCTTCCTTTTTAAAGAAAAGACATTTACTTAAGCCAGAAGCTACGATTTCTTATTATAGAAACAGAGATGAAGAATTTCGAAAATATTTCACAATGGACGAGGAATTGTCACTTTCATATTGTACCGATGTAAAAGGTCTAATGGATGAATTTCAAAATAACTCATACGATCCTGAAGAATGGAGACTGTTCATTGATTCTTCTAAACGGAGCATTAAGGCAGTTTTGCTGCATAATACCAACGTTTACGCTCCCATTCCGATTGCTCATTCCACAGTTATGGAAGAGCAATATGAATAAAAAATGAAGCAGCTTTTGATAAAAATAAAATATGCTGATCATAACTGGAAAATTTCTGGAGATCTGAAAATTGTAACAATATTGCTTGGCCAACAGTCAGGGTTTACATTTTATCCCTGTTATAAATGTCTGTGGAATAGCAGAGACAGGGAACGTCATTATAAGAAAAAAAATTTGGCCAACAAGAGAATCGTTCACTCCTGGTGAAAATAATGTATTGTTTCCACCATTGGTAGATCCAGGAAAAGTTCTTATTTCCCCCGCTTCACATTAAGCTTGGACTTATGAAGCAATTCACGAGAGCATTAGATACAAACGGCCCATGTTTTCAAATATTTGCATAAAAAATTTCCGAAATTTTCTGAAGCTAAAATTAAGGCAGGCGTATTTGACGGGCCACAAATAAGAAAATTGTTTCAAGATTCATTATTTGTTACTAAAATGAAATAAAGTTGAAAAAGCTGCTTGGCTTAGTTTTTAAAGAAGTCGCAACACACACTTTTTGGGAAATAATAAAATTCCTAAGTACAAAGAAATAGTCGAGAAAATGGTAAAAAATTTTCAAACATTAGGTTGCTTAATGAATCTAAAATTACATTTCCTGGACTCCCACATCGATGATTTCCCAGATAATCTTGGTGACTACAGTGAGGAGCAAGGGGAACGTTTTCACCAAGATCTGAAAAATCATAGAAAATCGGTATCAAGACGATGGGATGACCATATGCAGCGGACTATTGCTGGTCGCTAAAAAGAGAAACAAGTCCTTCAAAAGCGTTTGGGCAGAAAGCCTTTGAATAGGTCATTCGCGGAAAAAAGAACAAGATACAGCCAAAAAAAGGAAAGTTAGGCGCGGGTCTAACCTTCGCAATTCTAGGGCTTAAGGGTCTAACTATTTGAGAGTATATGGTTTAAAAAATCCTTGGTTTTGAGTTTTATTGGGTCTCATTTTTTCAAGTTACAGGGTTATTGAGGTCTATTTTTTGAGGTTACAGGGTGTGGGGAGTCTAAGGTTTCAGGGTTTAGGGTTTAAGAGTATCAAGTTTGAGGATTCCCCAACTGTATACCAAATTTGGTAGGAATCGGTTGGTTTTCAAAAAGTTTTTTTGTCCGCCATCTTGGATCCGCCATTTTTGAATTTTGCAAATCCGACCTCAATTCATGATCAGCAACCCAAAAAACCCCCGTGTACCAAACTTTGGTAAGAATCGGTTGAATTTTAATTTGAATTCGTTTTTGCGCATTCGAGAAGCACTATATCTGTCTGATTTATTGAGGTTAGAAAGAAAACAGAACTGTATGGCTTAATCCAACCGATGAAATATTAGGTTAGCGTGTCCGAATACATATTAATACATCTTTGGATTCATGAAAAAGCATGAATCAATTTTTTAGGAGTATATTTTTTCTTAATTTTTTACTAATTTTTACCTATTTTTTGAGGTTAGAAAAAAATTGAGATGTGATGGCGATATTCTGACGTCAGATTCGTGATCAGCGGGCAAAAATACTACGGATCTGATATATCGCATCAAAAGTATACCCCACTTTTTTTTTTGTGTGGGCTGTGTGTAATCAATTGGATGATTTTGAATATAGCAGAAATCGGCTATGGAACCCGAATGATTTTAAATTTTAAATATTTTATCTGTGATAATTTTTAGTAAATAATATTAATGTATTATGGCTTTCAATAAAAGTTCCTGTTATTCTAAATTATAAATTTTATTGTACTCGTAAAATAGCTAGTATTTGTTTTAAGATCACTTTTCATGTTACATTTAAGATAAGATATTGAACAGAAATAAAAGGAATGAACTAGACCTTTTCCAGAGCAAAAAAACCAAAAAAAAATTGAATTTTTCATAACGAAAAAATTAAAAAATAAATTATTTTTTGTATATTCTCTTTTTTTTCCTTTCTAACCAGGGGGGTTGAAGAGCATAAAATTTTCGCATATTTTTTTTAAAAAAAAAGCTTCCTATGACCTTTTGGCCCACAAGAAAAAATCCATAATAAGATTTGGACTAAAATACGGATTTGACCAATCCACTTAATATTTTTTAATACAATTTGGCACACTTTTTTGTTAATATAAAAGCTAAATTCTCCTATAAACTTGAATCCGTAAAATTGAATTGAATGGAAGTTACCGGTAAACGGTAAAAAAAACCATTTTTCAATTGTCGTTGTAAAGTTAAAATGTGAAAAAAATGACACTAAAATATAAGAAAAGTAGCCTTTATTAGGCTGAGAAAAAACTCGTTTACTTTATGTTGGCACTGGAAGGACGGACGGACGGACTCCGAAAAGAAACCCTTTAATCCAGTGGTTAAAGTTAAACATTTAAAAATCGATAAACCGGGGCAGATATTTTTATTTTAAAAAATAATCCTTTCAAAAACTCACACCCAATTTAAAAATCTCGATGACGGGGGGGGGGGATATTTCACAAAAAAGAGCCTTATTATTATATATTATTTGAACAACCTTCCTTTAATATAAAAAGCCCCATTTCTAAAAGCTACTTTCCTCTACATCCACACGGCTGCGAGGACATATGCCCCTCTTGACCAACCGTAAGATCCACACCACAGACCTAGGGCTTCCTTAAATTTGACCGGAAAATTATAATTAAATCTAACCTAAACTCTATAGATTTTTTGTACTTACCAATTCTGTTTTGTACCAAATTCTGTTGGTTTTGGGTAAACTTGATACAACATAACAAGCAAGAGAGCAAACAGAAGAAAAATGCTATAAGAACAAAAAACCAAAAATCGGATACGTACATTGTTTCCATATCATCGAATGAAATGAGCATTTTTTTACAATGTGTAATACCCATCTGAACACGCGATGTTGCCAAGTCAAAATTTCCCTTTCCAGTAGACTACCCAAAATTTTGGTGGATTTATTTCAGCACTCAAAAAAATTCAATATGCCAGCTACTCTATTAGATCATTTTAAACTAAACTCTAAAATTATCGGTACTGTCAAAAACTTAACTTATTTTTATGGTTTGTTTACATTTGTTTTTACAACAAACCATAAACACTCACGTGGCATTAGATTGACGCCATTCTAATCGATACGACTCACAATACGCGTTTGTGCAGATGTAAAGCCTGCGAAAGAAATAAGGTAATATAAAAATTTTACACAATACTGATAAAATATTTGAATTGGTTTCTGCTAAGGGCTCTTAAATTTCCAAAGTTCTTTGTGAAGTGGCAAATGATGAATTTTCTTAATGCCATCGTACTCCAAGATTCCATAATGTCCCCATCGCCTCTTTCTTTTACGATGTTGTTGGGAAAAAAATCCAATAGCAAATATAGTTTAGTTTTACCTCTGGTACTTTATAGACAAGGCGAAAATCGGCGGCGCCATCGTTGGAAAAAATTTTCTAATTGAATTTTTTTTCATAACCTTCTCCAGGAGATGCCCCTGAAAAGAGGATCAAACATGTTGTTGCCCGGCGGTAACCTGTGTCCGAATTTTTTTAAAACAAATTTTTTTTAAACAAAGTCCAAAAAATAATTGAAATTTTCGCCCCGGAACAAGTTTTTTAGGTAAATTTGGACCATTTTGAACAAAAAATGGTCTCTTGTGAATTTTCTCTAAAATGCGCGCCGTTTTCGAGATATCGGCGATTTTAGGTGCGAGGGGGGGCCCGCGGGGGGGCAAGGAGGAAAACGCGAAAATGGCCACTTTCACCTCCCAATATATCGGGGTCAAAAATTAAAATTTTCAATGTTGCCAAGTGTCCCAAATTAAAGTTTGAGATCTCCTCTACAAATTACCGTAGGAAATATTGCAATATCTCCATTTTTTAAATATTGTTTTTTAACAGTTAACAAATTGCGTTCGAGCGCTTCGAGCGCCACCGCGGCTGCATCGAAAACTGATACTCTATACATAGATACTCGTATATACGGCAACGCCCGTACGTAGGCGCACGGAACTGTATAACGCACTGCGATGCTCTATAAAGCTTTGTTTCTTGATATTTCTTTATTAAAATTAAATATATTTGAAAAAGTATGTAAAAAATATTTATTTATTAAAGAGTAATTGTTATATCAAATTTAATTATTATAAAACAAATGAATATAAATAAAAATTCAATATTCGATTAGGATGGTAGAAGAATTAAAACAATTTTATGAAATATAACTTATATATATTTAATAGAATTTTCGCAAATATTTTATTTAAATTACACCCCACACATGAGTATACAACTTACGTTGTTGCTTTTGCAATTACATGCATTAGTTTTACAATGTTTTTTGTACAGATTTACATTTGCCTAATTAACGAATCTGGTATCGAATTTTTTTAACATGAATTTGGGTTAACACAATCACCTGTTTCTATAGTGTAACCAAATTCTGTTGCATCTAAATGTCGATACCGAGAATACAATGACAGTTTCGCCATATGTACGTTTGTTAGTGAAGCTCGTTGAAATGTGCAATTTTAAAGCAAGAAATGAATTAACTAATAAAGTGTCCGACTCTTATTTAAGCAATAGCATGTTTGAACTTTTGCATGATACTTCACGTTACAAGCGAGTTGCAGCGCGTATACAGTTCCGCGCGCCTACGTACGGGCGTTGCGTATATATCTATGTATACAGTTTCGATGCGGCCGCGGGCGCTCGAACGCAATTTGTTAACTGTTAAAAAACAATGTTTAAAAATAAAGAGATTTATTGCAATATTTCCTACGGTAATTTGTAAAGAGATCTCAAACTTTAATTTGGACACTTGGCAACATTGAAAATTTTAATTTTTGACCCCAATATTGGGAGGTGAAAGTGGCCATTTTCGCGTTTTCTCGCACCTAAAATCGCCGATATCTCCAAAAAAAACGGCGCATTTTAAGAGAAAATTCACAAGAGACATATTTTTGTTCAAAATGTTCCAATTTACCTAATGTTCCGGGGCGAAAATTTCAATTTTTGGACTTTGTTTAAAAAAAATTTGTTTAAACAAATTCGGGACCAGGTTACCGCCCGGCAACATGTTGATCCTCTTTCAGGGGCATCTCCTGGAGAAGGTTATGAAAAAAAATTCAATTAGAAAATTTTTTCTTTTTTTTTTCCAACGATGGCGCCGATTTCGCCTTGTCTATTATGAGAGCACGATTTGATTCTTCTTTTTTCCCTTGAACATCTACTACCCATGCAAATACCACGCAGACAACACAAACTTAAACAACTTACAAGTTAACAAAGAATCTAAATTCATAACTTATAACTTAAAAAATGTTTTCTACGCTACCTAAAAATCTAAACATAACGGACACTTTAACTGTGTGTGGGTTTTTTTGAAGCTAAAATGTACACAATAAAAAGGGATTAAAATTAAAATATATTTCACACTTCAATTAATCTCTAGATTCGATGGCTCCCCACCAAATGGGGGGGGACGATAGATCGGTAGCTTTATTGGCGAAATGACTGACAGACAAAAAGCACGGCAAACCCTGTTCATCACGGGTACCTTTACCGCCATTCTGCGAAGTATCAGTCGGAAAACGCCAGGCAGCCACAGTCGCTAAAATAGAACCTGCGATACACCGCGTTCGCCACAACAAACGCAATATCGAATAAACAATTTAACATGCCTCTCTCAACCAGTAATCACACACGAACAAGTTCGAAGCAGGCCATGAATTTTTCACAAAATGAACGAGTAACCTAATAGAAATAAACTATATCTAGAGCATTAAATAAACCTCTGAAAACAATTTAAAATATTTAAATCTCTACCAACTAATGCAAAAGCACCTCGCTCTTTATTAGTGTACTATATACACTGGTGAGCAAAAAAAGCGACTCCAACTATTGACTTCATTTAACACGGACCTAGAACTTTAGAGTCTATATAATATAATATAATGCAACCTGTCTGTCTGTCTATCTGTCTTCATACATATGCCCTCTGTTATAGGCTATATTTTATTACGTTAGGTAACAATAAGAAATAAGTATGTTGACGATAATAGTGAATCTAGTTGAAAAAAAGTTTGCCGCTGGCGCATTCTCTTGCAATACACTGCCTCAAACCCAGTGATTCCCAAAGTGTGATTCAGGTGGACCCCCAGGGGTCCACGGGAGACTCGACGGGGCTGCTACGATGGCGTGAAAAAAAAATGGGGGTTCACAGTTGTAAGTGGGGTCCACGAAAAGTTTATATCTGGTAGGCAGATTAATACACTACTGAAAAAAATTAAGCGGAGCAAAAAAAATTCCAAATTTTTCTGTGATTTTTGACAGGCTGAATTTCGGTGCAAAATGGTCGTATTTGAGACTTTAAAAAAAAAGCATTTTTTCGAAGCTTTAAGAGTTCTAATTTTCAGATTTTTTTGAGTTAAAATTTTTTTTTAGGAGCTACGGTTCTGATGCAATCCTAACAGATAGCGCGAAAAAATAATATTGCAAATATTTTGCTTTTTTTTTGGTCCACAGGGCTTTTGAAAAATTTTTTTTTCAGTTAGGCCGGCATATGGATCAGATAGCCTGTTTATTTAGCATTAATTTCCTTGTCTTAAAAGCTCCCTTAATTTTTTTGAGTAGTGTATTTAGAGAAGGTCAGCGACTGTTACTCGTAAAACTTGCATATTCGATGTTCAGTACAACGCGCGTCCAGACTTGCAAAGCGCCCGCCCGCCCGCCGCAACGCAACGCCCGTTCAGACGTGCAAGGGGACGAAATACGAACTTGTGCTGTGCTTGCAATCTTGCATGAACTTGTTTGATTCTTCACCAATATAAATACGAATGCAAGGACAAACGGCCAATTGTTTCCGGAATGTTTGAACAAGAAAAGTGTGAGTGAATCGATGTCAGTGTTTGCCAAGTGCCGGAAAAAAAGTAAGTACCTGCCTATTTGTTATTCATACTTTTATTTTATATTGTAATAATATTAATATTGTGTTATGTTTGCGTGTAGTAGGTACGTAATTAAAAATTAAATACTTAACAGGGCCATTATTCGATACTTCTATAAAAGAACAGAAAGCCGTAAGTGAAGAATGATTGAACTTTTAGTACTTTTTATTATAAAATTATTTATTTACCCGACTGGGTGGTGATTCACTAAAGGAGAGATATATGGTATTGACCTGCAAAGTTTGTACATAGTTCAGTGCCCTCGTAGTTGCTAATGCTAAATGACTAAAAATATTTTCATAAATTGTACGTGTCTTTATGTACCACTCCGTAACGTACATCAAAGTAATAATTAAAATTCATAAAATCGCGGAGTTTTGTTGATGTCAAAATATTCTTTAAAAGTATTTTCTCTCTCGAATTTTTACAGAACTGTATCAAAATATAATTAATCAAAAAAAAATATTTTAATATTTACATTAAAATAGGTTCAGCCGTTTTGTGAAAACCTCTATAATGGGTCTTAGCAGTTTTAATTGTTTTTAATAATTAAAATCAGTTCTGCCGCCGGCATTGCAATAATTAATTAATCCTATTTTTATTTTGTTAAAATAGCCATATCCTGTTAAAAGTCGCCTTATGATTACTAAAACAAACATTTTTTTTCTTTACAGGTATGTAACTGTGTCTATCTATGTGCCTCCAAGCGTTGGCTGAATCTAAGGAAGAAATGGTCGACAGTAACAGTGTTGATTATTGGAAATTTGGTGTGTCTCAGGGTTCCAGTCATAAGGGCAGACCAAACGATTGCCCATATGGCCTTACATGCAACCAAATTTTGAGCCAATGACTCTTATGAAACCACCATCGGAAACTCGGAGGGAGGTGGTTCAGATCTTAGATTGTGTCATCCTGCATTAAAAATAGGTGTAAGATTTAAAATATTTTCAAAGACATTTGCGCGGGGAAGGGGAGAGTGTGTATGATAGAGGAACCGCCACAGTTGCACGAGAGGGTATGTTCGCTTCAAGATGAGTGATAGATATACTAGGTAACGCATGATGGCTCTGCCGGGAAGCTTACAATATCTCACGCGACTTATAGCGAAAATGCTGGAGGGAAAACGGCACAGGGGGGGGGGGGGCCTTCGGAGAACAGTTAATTTTAACAACCCGCTGTTGTTAGTGATGTGTGTGCTAAAAACTGGTGTCTGCACAAACAGTCGCATTTTGCACGTACTGCAAAAGAATTCCTTTTGAGTACTCAGACAGTCTGTGCAAAGAATTTATGAGCTCTGATTTTGGAAAGCTGCTTGTGTAAGATGTATCTTGCAATACATCTATCTATTTTTTCTAGGTGTGGGGGGGGGGCAAATGGAGATGTGTCATTTAGGTTTACCTAAGTGTTATTGTAGCATGTAATTATTTGGCTTTGTGTCTCGATTTTGTTTTAAGGACGAAGAAATCCATGGAAGAGTCATGCTATTCGCGGAAACTTTGGGGGACGGACACTAAGGCGATTTTCAATATTTAAGCCGTCCCTGCAAGTGATTTTTTTAAGGGGAGTAAGAAATCGATTCCGCATTTACAAAACATTAATTTTCGTGTGAGGGTGCAGGCAGATGGAGGCTCTTCGCCAGCTTCGGGGGTCGGGCGAGTATTCGTGGGTTTATAAACCATGTTATAAAAAGAATTTTAGCCAGGGTAGTAACTGCAATTCCACTGTGTCATCCACCGACAACACCTGGTAGCGAATATAAATTTGAGTAAATAGAATTGCACCAGTCGCTCTCAATTTTGTGGTTACTAAGGCAGTTAACAAGACATAAGAAGCAATGCGTTGAATAACCGTTTTATTTGCAGCTCGCAATGGTGACAACGAACACATGAATGAATGACTTTCGAACGTATTGAGTCTTACATTACTTAAGTAGGCTGATGGGTGTCGGAGTTAAGGTGATCATTGTTGGATAGAGAGTGCGGGATTTACTCATATTTTGCGATCAGTCTTTAGGTGTGGGGGGGTCTTTTCTGGAAAGGTGAGGATCCAGTATTTTAGAAGTAACAGACCTGATCATATGGGGAAGAAGCAGACATCTCGTATTTGACAGATTTGTTCAAAAAATTTAATGATCATTAGTCTTGCAGTTGTACAAGGGGACTCAGCCCAAAATTTAATGAAAAGACAAAGGGTGCTAAATTTCGGCTTTTCTTGGAAAATTTGAAAATTTCTATGAAGACAAATACAATAATATATGTCGGCGTGCGAATTCCCTCCCAACCATTTCCAAAACTTGTCACTAGGCAGAATGTCTTGATGATAGGATATTCAAAAAATATCGTTTCGCAACATTTAAATTACCCCTGAGCAGATGATGACTTCATAAATGATTGTATGAAGATAGTTCTGACGATGGAAAATTACTCGCTACCATTGAATCAGATAAAATCAATTTGAATGAATACGGGTAAGTGGCACGGATGGTGGTATTTTACACAGAGGCTTGCTACCTCGAGGCTTTAGCATGCTACGCAGAGTGAGCGAGCTGAAGGTGGAAAGTTTGTATAAAAAAGGGCGGTATTCAAAGAGTAGCTCATTTTGGCTGCATGGCAGAAATAACTCGAATAAATGATCCTGGGTGTCTGGGGGAGCGGAAATTGCGATGAAAACTTTTGGTTTAGGGGCGTTTCCCTCGTCATACCTTGTCGAAAAAATGTGTTAGTGTCGTTACTAAACCTATTAACAAAAAAAGGAGCAGATTATACATTCACAGAATGAACGGGGAGGGATTTGCGGTTATTCCCTTACAAAACTGAGAAGCAAAATATGGATTAATTTTGCTTTTGTCCAGTGACTCCATCAAACGTATCTTCCGCGAGCCCATGTTAAGAATTGCTGACTGTAGTTTTTTTAATTGTTGATGTAGCCTGTGTGTGAGAGGTTTCCGGACGTTATCTAATGTTTAATTTTGAATTCTAAGTAAGTCTAGTTGAATCATATTATTTTAATAAATAGAACACAAGAAAATATATTATTTTTCCTTTTTATTTTTACCACTCACTCGACTTTAGGGTTGGGACTTCAGCTACGACTCAAATATTCCAATCGTTAGTTCGAATCTTCATCATTTTTTGACGAGTTTTGGCAATATGGGGGGTAGAAATGTGTGTAGCAGCGGGGGGTCCACGCGAAACCATATAAAATTTTGAAGTGGTCTACGAAAAAAAAAAAGTATTGGGAACCTCTGGCTGTCCTAAACCATGTTAAATATGGAACAATATCATGTAGCAAGGAATATCTAAAAAGTATATAAAACGTAACGTCTCTCTGTCCTGTCCCGTTAGTGTACTTATCTCACTCGAGAACCCAGGTATCCGATTTAACGGGGTGTTTTTTTAATTCATACATTTGTGTCTCTGACCAGGTTTATCTATAATCTTTATAATATATATAAAATACAACATCTCTCTTGTCTGTCTGTCCGTTAGTGAGCGCTTATCACTGGAGGAGAACCACTATCCCATTTATGTGCTTTTTTTAAAGACATACATATGTCCTCGGGCCAGTTATAAGGCTGTATTTTATTACGTTAGGTAACATAAGAAATAAGTAGTGACGATAAACAGTGAATCAAGTTGAAAAAAAAGTTTGCGAGCTCTGGCGCATTCTCTGCAATACAAACTGCCTAAACCATTAAATATGGAACAATATATCATGAGTAGTCAGAGCAAGGAATATCTATAAAAAAAATGTATATTAAAATGCAACGCTAATTTCGCTGTCTATCTGTCTGTCCGTTAGTGTAGCTTTCACTCGAAAGAACCAGTTATGCCGATTTACTGTTTTGTTTTTTAATTTATGATACATTTGTTCTCTGGCCAGGTTATATGTAATCTTCTATAATATCTATAAAATCTCTCCTCTGTCTGTCTGTCTGTCAGTTAGTGACGCTTATCACTGGAGAACCACTTATCCGATTTACGTGCTTCTTTTTTTTAAAACATACATATCTGTTCTCTGGCCAGGTTATCTCTAATATATATATATATATATACTATAGAATATATATTTATATACTATATATTTTATCAATAGTTATATAATATAAAATGAAAGTCCACTTTGGTCCTGTCCGTTAGTACGTTCTATCAACTGGAGAGCCACTTATACGATTTACGTTGCCTTTTTTTGTTATAACAGTAACATACATGTATCTCTGGCCAGGTTATAGGATATATTCTATTACGTTTAGGTAAACGCAAGTAAATAAGCAGTGACTGATAGATTTTTTTTTTATGTTGGGGGGGGGGTGGGAAAGGTGATATAGGGGAGGATGGTTGAGAAGATGGGGGGGGGGGATGGGTGGGGAGGGAGTGTTGGGGGGAGGTGGTATTGTAGTGGGGACAAAAGGTGTGTGCGTGTGTGAGTTAAATCGGTTTGGGGGATAGTGGGGTTTATTGAGATGGGATTTGTTTAATATGGGTTGTTGTTATAAAGATTTTTATGATGATTATAAGAGTTGTTATAGGTGGTTACAAGCTGAACCTCATAACGGATGTTGGTGCCCAGCAGCGCTGGCGTGAATTTCAACTTCACCGCTTTGGAGGAATTAAGCGGCTACACCTTCGAAATAGTAAATAAAGTCGGAAAAAGGTTTGGCGCTAGCGCGTTCTCTTGCAATACACTGCCTAAAAAACCACTAAATATGGAACAATATCATGTAAAGGGTCTCCTCACCAAAATTCACGCAAGATTTGAATATGGCGCCATTTGTATGGTAAAATGTTGGCCAACAAACACAAAAAAACACAGCGTGACAGCTGACAGTTCAAGGTTATTAAAAATGGAGCGCTACACGAAAGAACAATGTGTTTTCATTGTTAAACAATATTTTTAAAATAATGAAAGTTTGCTTGAAGCTACAGTTCGGAATTTTCGTACAAAATATGTCGGAATCGTGAAGAGATTAACTGAAAAATTCAGGAAGACTGGATCAATTAATGACTTAAACGCTCTGGCCGTCCTTCAACAAGTCGTTCGACACAAAACGCAACGTCTCTGAGTTAATGGGCCTGTCCCGTAAATAAATAAATAAAAATAAAACATTGAAGCAGTTCGTGAGAGTGTTGCTGAGACTCCAGGAACATCAATTCGGCACCGTGGTCAAGAATTGGACATTTCGAGAAGCTCTCTACAGCGTATTCTCACGAAAGATTTGCACCTTCATGCTTACAAAGTTCAATTGACTCAAGAACTGAAACCTACTGATCACGCACAACGAAGAGAGTTCGTTGAATGGATTATGGAACAACAAGTGGATACTGATTTTTCGAAGAAAATCATCTTAATGGCTTCGTTAATCGACAAAATTGTCACATTTGGGGTTCAGACAATCCACACGCGACTGTTGCGAAACGAATGCATCCACAAAGTGTCCTGTTGGTGCATTTTGGGCTGGAGGATCATCGGACCAATTC
>JAHKBH010002760.1:0-27016 GCA_019049505.1 Pachyrhynchus sulphureomaculatus
ATATATTTATATATATATATATATATATATATATATATATATATATATATATATAGTGTATAAATATAGGAGGAGAGCAACTTAATCATTCGTAATTCGCTGATGATATTATGCTTATATCTAACAACAAAGAAGAATTGGAACAAATGTTGAACGAAATTCAGAGAGATTGCTCTGAAGATAAACATCGCCAAAACCATGTTCAGACATCACAGGCAAATATTCAATAATAGTCACTGCCTATAGGTCCTTCTGAAAGACGGATTCGGCTGTTTGGATCTTTTCACCGAGATCTAAACCCCGAAAAGATAGTCAGGATTTATAAAAGTGGCATCCATAGATCACTCACCAAGATGTTTGGACCCAATATAAAAAATTGAGTCTTAGAAGAGAACAACGATCCAAAATACCTCAGCAAATTTTGCAGAGAGTGGAAGGAGGAATATGGCATCGATACGATGGATTAGTCCTCTCAAACTCCCTCTACCATTCTTAGCAAAAATGCGTGCAGGAAGGTCAAGCTCACAGAGAAACCCGTTTACAATACGAAGCAGCTTTTAAGAATTATTCGGAAGATATGGCGTTTTCTTTAAACAAATTATGCTAAAAAATAAATCGAAAGTATTCCCAGGAGTCGCCAGGGGAATTGCGACAACGGTGACGATTTTACCATCTACTAATAAAAAACTCCTTCGCATTTTCAGTGTGCTTTCAAAAAGAAATAAATATGTACTTTTCAAAAAATAACAATTTTTCCGTCGTAGAACAAACTATAGGGATCCTTGGAGAAGGAGGTTAAATAGATAACTTTTTTGTATATTGTATTGTATAATTATTATATTATATATATATATATATATATATATATATATATATATATATATATATATATGTATATATATATATATATATATATATATATATATATATATATATATATATATGTATATATATATATATATATATATATATATATATATATATATATATATATATATATATATACAGTGGCGTGCAAAAGTTTCCGGCCAGTGACATTTCGTACTCTAATTTATTAAAAAAAAAGACTAATGATTTTTAATCATTATGAGATATAGGATCACGTGACGACTGTGATAAACAAACAATACTGAACAATGAAAACGCGAAAACCACAAGAACAGATTCATACGTATATGTTGGACAAAAAATAATACTCTCCAAAGAAAACTTGAAAGCGGATTTATCAAGGAGAACATCATTGGTTTGGTCGGCCTTTGGCAGATTCCACAATACCTTCCTTTCCAATGACTCAAATACATTAAAAACGAACACATTTGATCAATGCATGTTGATAGTATTGACATACGGAACCGAAACGTGGGCTTTGAATCAAGAGATTATAAATCGCCTACAAGTAGCTCAACGAGCGATGGAAAAGAGGATGTTGGGAATAGCGTTGAGGGATAGGCTGACTAATGAAGCAATTCGTGAAGGTCCAAGATAACTGATGTAAGCAGAATGAAGTGGAGATGGGCGGGTCATATCGCAAGACTCTCTAATAATCGATGGACCATAAAGTAATCAACTGGAGGCCCAGAATGAGAAAAGAAGTAGAGGACGCCCGCAAACCCGATGGTATGATGACGTCAAAAGACTAGTGGGATACAAACTAGATAAAGGCCCTAAACTGAAAAAGATTAATGTACTTAGGGGAGACTTATGTCCGACGATAGACTACATAGCTGATTATGATGATGATGATTACATCATCCGAGCACTTTCTACGATACAATTGAATATTGAATGGGCTCAAGTCGCCAATCCTTCTTCGATGCGTCATGAAATCAGGGTTGTTGGTGAATTTTGACTCTCCAATCAGGCGAATACGTGTCCTTTGAATAGAATCCAACAAATGTTTGGAAGCATAGCCCCAAACATGGGAGTAGTTCAATCGTTTGACCAGTTTGAGCTTTGTAAAGGATTAAAAGTTATTGAATATAAAGCTTTCTAATAGAAAACAACATTCTTAATCTTTGGGAAGCTATCTCTTCTATGCACGTAACAAGCTCATGCTAAGACATATTTGTTAGCAAGGTAACGCCTCGCAAGTTGAACAATGATGCTACGGGATTTCAGTGTCCGACAGATCGTTAATGTAAAGGAGAAAGAGAGTAGAAGACAGTATGGTACAATCTGCTCTCCCAGAAAACTTCAGAGCCATAAATAGAACCCTTCAGACATATAAAAAGAGAGTAACTTAACAATTCGCCATACCAAATATGGTCTAGTGCCTCGGATATATCAAGTGCAACCGCAAAAAATACTCCAAAATGTTCAATTACGTCATTGTTACAAAGTTAGAAGCCCTCCTCTTAATCTTTGTTTACGAAAGCCATATTGATGATCACTAATAATATTAAATTCTTCCGGATATTTTAAAAGATGCTGATTGATAGCCTTTTCCATAACTTTCAATACTGCTGAGAGCAATGCGTCTGGTCGGTACTTATCTGGCTTATCTGGAAGGCTCTTTTTACCATTTTTGGATATCGGCTGATGTTCGACAAACTTTTGACAGGAAGAAAATACTCTTTTTCTGTAGGATGTGTTGAAAAGTCTATAAAGGACTGGTGTTAATTCGCTGAAGCATTTTTTCAGTACAGCGGTAGGTATTCCATCAGCGACAGAAACTTCATTAAAGTACGTTTTTTGACATGTTATCTATTGACTATACATTCATTCGATATAGTGAGCGGTGTTTTCCTTTAGGAATTAAGTACAGAGTGTGAAGCAGAGTTCAGCTGACAAGTTGGCTTTCTCCACTGGTGATGTTGCAGTAGTATTACCTGGCCGTGTGAATAGTGGCATAGTGCATTTAGTAAAATTTTGACTAATGGCCTTAGCAACTGACCAAAAGGACCTTGTATTGTTGGAACAGGCACGGAGTTTGTTCTTAATTAGTTGATTGTATGCTTCCTTGATTTCATCGATTTGTTGTTTGCAACTGTTCCGGATACAAACAAAAATGTTATAATTTACGACGTTAGGGTTTAAACGCCTTTGGTGGTGGGCAAGATGTTTAGAGGCAACAGCTTTTTTACATTTTCCGTCAAACCAAGATTTGCTATTGACATCGAAAACCTTCTTGGTGCAGTCAAGATGGTCGTCAAATCTGTAGCAAACGTAGGGAATGTTCAAAAATTTCCATTTAGTAGATTTATAGTGCCAAATTTTATGAAATTTAGGCGCTCCATGACGTTGATTGGTACAATGCTCGATATCCAAAATAATTTGTCAACTGATTCACGGTGGATTTATGGTGACAGCATTACTCCCTGGGTTAGTGTATAAACAAGTATGAAATGCGGATTTTTTTTCTAAAAAAACATGTTAAATTCAGAAGAATGATAAAAAGCGCTTTATTCAAAATATGCTCCATCGCTTGTTATACATTTTTCCTATCTTTCGGGCAATTTGTGAATACCACGCCAGTAAAAATCTTCCCCTTTTGCTGCGAACCATTCATCGAGCCATTTTTTCACATCTTCGTATGAACCAAAGCGCTGCTCAGCAAGTGCACGACCCATCGATGCAAACAAGTGGTAATCGGAAGGAGCCAAGTCTGGTGAGTAAGCCGCATGGGGCAGAACTTCCCAGCTGAGTGCTTCCAACGTGTCGCGAACTGGTTTTACCGTATTTGATGGAGCATCGTCATGAAGAAAAATGACTTTGTGCTTGGGATTCTCAAAATAAATCCACTTTTCACCCCCTGTGACTATACGATACAAAAACGACTTCCTTTTGTACCGAGCAAGCAAAATGTCACACGTGCTTTTGCGCTTGCCCTTTGCCTGTCGTTAAACTCATGTGGTACCCATCTACCGGTCTTCTGAATCTTTCCCATCTCTCGTAGCCGATTGGAAACAGCTTGTTTACTAACGCCCAATTGCTCGGCGAGTTCTTTTTGTGTTTGCGAATCATCTTCGTCCAAGTTCCTTGTCTGCAACATCGAAGTCCCCACTTTTGAAACGCCGAAACCATCGTTCACATGTATCTTGCGACGGAGCATGTTCACCATAAGCTTCTTGAAGTAATCGGTATAATTCAACAGCAGTTTTCTTCAAATGAAAACAAAAAATTAATGCTGTCCGCGAATGCTCTTTGTTCGGTATAAATTTCGACATATTGAACACAACAACACAACACTATGCACTTTTCCAATTTATCACTCGTGCGAGTCTGACACTATATATATATATATATATATATATATATATATATATATATATATATATATATATATATATATAAGCATCGTTTAAATGCTTATATTAACTTAATATCCTAAGAGTTTATAACAATCCATTCTGTTTTTACTCTTACAATCTTACTATAACAGATAGAAAGTGGGTTTAAACGGTTAAAGTATTTAAGAGGATTTGATGCCAAATAAACCAAAAATAAAAGAAGGGAAAACCTGAATTATTGACGAATTCATTAATATTTCATAAGCACTACCGAACGATAATGAATTTCATTACGACCTAGTAACTTATATAGAGGTGGATATATGTTATTGTTATTGAAGTTAATAAATAAGCCGCTTTGAAAAAATACGACTATTTATTTTATACAAGTCAGGACTTTTATAAAAAATATTGGTATTAAAGTGATCTTGTGCTCCAGAATAGGTTAATTATTTTCCAATATTAGCAATAACTGATTAAATTTTTTCTAAAAATTCTAGTGTGTTGCTAGTTAACTAAAAGGGATAAAACAAGATAGTAGTTCTATAACAAATAGTTAGTGTAATAATTATGCACAGCAGTCGGAAGCCTTTTATTTTTTTCGAATTTTTATATTGCATAATTCCTTTTAGAGTGGTGCATAGTATACTTACTGCTACCTTCTCCATATCGCTTCTTTATTTTATTTCTTCTTCTCTTGTGCCAGTTTTTGTTATCAGTGATCCAAGATGCTCAAAAACTGCGCGAGAGAACTAATACCAGTTTTTTGTAGACTTGTCAACCTATCCTACAAAAAGGGAATATTTCCTTCCTGCTGGAAATACGCCACAGTTCAGCCGATACCCAAAAAAGGCAAGAAGATCTTGCCAAACAACTACCGACCAGTAGCACTGCTTCCAATAATATCGAAGAATTCAATATTATTAGCGACCATCAACATGGCTTTCGTAAACATAAATCAACAGGGGATCTTCTACCATAACTTATGTAACACATGTTGGGAACAACGCAATTGAACACTGTGGAGAATCTCGAGTGCTTGCTTTTGATATATCCAAGGCATTCGATCGTGTTTGGCACGATGGATTGTTAGCTAAGCGACGCTCTTCTCGTATGTCTGAAAAGTTCTGTTTATGGCTCTCGAGTTTCCTCAAAGTTTCTTTCTAACATCTTCAATATCAACGCCAATGTGTACCAGGGCTCCATACTGTCTCTGACTCTCTTTCTTATTTACAGTAACGATCTGCTGGAAAAGACCAGGAATTCAATCTACAGCTTTACAGATGACAGAACGCTTATCTCATCATTCACTTTGAACGCTCGAACATCGGCTACTCATGCAAATATCCGCAGACAACGGGGGGGTCATTCAACTTAACAAACA
Organism: Pachyrhynchus sulphureomaculatus; assembly: GCA_019049505.1. Classification (NCBI taxonomy): domain Eukaryota; kingdom Metazoa; phylum Arthropoda; class Insecta; order Coleoptera; family Curculionidae; genus Pachyrhynchus; species Pachyrhynchus sulphureomaculatus. The sequence goes on from JAHKBH010002760.1 coordinate 5,614, forward strand.
CTTGGAAGAAATTCTATATTGGGGTGACAGTAACCAAGTAGAATTTAATGCTACAAAAACCCAGGCGGCAGTTTTTTTCTAAAAAAGTTAACGTTGCTGAACCCGACATAGTCATGTTGGGCCACTCTAATTCTCTAGCATCGTCATTCAATTTGCTGGGCGTTATTTGGGAACAAATATGTCTGGACATAAACAAGTTGCATGCATAACAGTGAGAGATTCTCTAAAGCTGGGACTATTATTTCGAACTAGAAAGTTTTACACTCCACAACAACTGTTAATTCTGTACAAAGCCCAAATTCGCCCAACGATGGAATACTGCTCCCATGTTTGGGGTTTTGCTTCCAAACATACACTGCATTTGTTGGATTCTATTCAGAGGAGAGCTGTTCGCCTGATAGGAGACCCGTAACTGGCCAGCGACTTTGATTCGTTGGAACGTCGAAGAACGGTTGGCGACTTGAGCCTATTCTATAAGTATTTTCATGGAAAGTGTTCGATGGATGTAGCCCGCTGAAGTCCTCCCAGAGCAGCGCATGCTAGAAATACACGTCGCGCTAATACTTCACATCCGTATGAGGTTGAGCTTGTTACTTACTCGTACAACCCTTTTCAAGCAGTCTTTTATATAGACAACCTCATCCCTTTGGAATAATTTGCCCAGGACTGTGTTTCTGAATGAGTACAATTTACAACGATTCAAGACCAACGTGAAACGCTTTTTCCGCACATTTGTCGCTCGCGTAGCGCGTTAGGGATTTCCCTGTAGCACGTGTGAGAAACCCATAAAAAAAAAAAATGGAGAGCATTAGGGTTCAAACTTGCAGCATATGTGCTATACTCACAAAAAATACCAATCCAACATATTGATAGAATTTGCTTCGCGTTTATTTTTCGTGTTTTTTTATGTCATATAGGTTAAAAGTCAATTATCTTGACGTAATTGCCAGAAAATGAGTCAGATTTTCAGTAATTTTACTGCAATTTGCAACATCTGTTTGCATCTTTTTGTCGCTACTAATAAATTTAAATCCACCATAAAGTACAGACAGTAGCATTCTAAGCAGCAGCGATCGCTTTTAATGCAAATTTATAGATGTAGGATTTGTCTCGTTAAACACAATAGTTGAACGTTATTTATTGTGATGTGTTCTTTACTAATATTGTTTTAATATTAGACAAGCCTTGTTATATTTTTAAAACAACGAGTTTTATTATGTTTACCTACTATAGTATACACTCTACTTTACCTACAATAACGTTTATCCTTAGGGTTAAAATAATTCTACGGGGCCATCAAAACCTAAATCAATGTTTATGAAAGTTTTTTTATATTTTAACAATGTCTTTTATATATCATACTTATGTACAGGGTGAGTCAACGACAGAGTAAAGTTCATTATCTCATTTGTTTCGGGAATGACGAAAAAATGTTAAATACAATAGTTTTAGGGAATGTTAAGGTGCACAGTTTAAAATTATTTTTAAGTATATAGGGTATTTCAAAAAAGTATGGCCGATATAACATGTTTTTTTATTATTTACTAATTTATTTTTAATTTCTGCGTAAAATTTTATAACTTTTTTATTAATAATGTTATATACCTAAACCTAGTGGTTTTCCTAATATTTCAATTTTTTTTTTAAATACTAGTTTTGTAAATACTTACCAGTAGCGCCATTGTTTCTGAAGGTGGAATACTCATAATTGGTACGAGCGTTCTATAGAGATAAAAAAAAACATGTATGTAAAGAAATTTGAGTTAGATGCTACAGGATGTTCAAAATAAATTTATGCATTTCGAACATTTTAAATTTAAAAATCTCAAATTTTTTTGTGATAGTTTTCGATTTATTTTGAATTTTTCAATTTTTACCCATGTTTTTAATACATTTACGCTATAACATCATAGTTGCCAAGACAAAAAATAAATGTAGGCATTGTCAAATTTTGACATGTCTATTAAGCAAGTAAAAAAAGTGTAATATGTTATAGTAAGTGACGTATAAAGGTAATAGTTATGGATTTTCCTAAAAACGAATTAATTGATATGGTTTATATACTGGGCGAGGCGGAAAAAAATGATCTTTTGGCAGTAAGGCTTTACGGAGTGAAGTACCCTAATAGACGTATACCATCTGGAAAATCTTTTCAGTGTTTAATGGGACGGTTTTATGGTAGTGATAGCGTTGAGTATACGAAACAGAAAGTAGTAAACCAGAATGCTACCAATGAGAAAAAAGAAATGAAGATTTTACTTCATGTTAAAGATAATCCCCAGGTCAGCAGCCGTGAACCAGCTGACTTATCTGACACATCTCAATCTACGGCTAATCGCACCACGAGAAAATACAAGTATCATCCCTTTCATATGGAGATACACCAAGAACTTCAAGACAGTGATTTTGAACGAGGAGTAAACATTCGTACCACCAAGAATGGAGCAGTAGAGGCCAATCCAAATTTTTTATCCAAAGTAATGTATTCTGATGAAGCTACTTTTCGCAGTAATGGAGCAGTTAACAGCCATTCAACAGTTAATCCATTTTGGGTCCGGAAAGTTCAAAACCAAAACCATTGGTCGCTTAATGCATGGTGTGGAATATTAAATTTTCGAATTATTGGTCCATATTTTTTCCGCGAACCGCTTAACGGACCTAGATATCTAAATTTTTTTGCAAAACGAGTTACCCCAGTTTCTTGAAGAAGTTGATAACATTTAAAGGGAACAAATGCTCCTGCTCATTACCATTGGGAAGTTCGGGAATTTTTTAAACGATCGTTACCCATAAAAATGGATCGGTAGGGATGGATTCATTCAGTGGCCCCCTCGATCATGTGACTTAACACCTTTAGATTTCTTTTTGTGGGGCTACATTAAAGATCGTGTTTATGTGAATTCCCCTACAACACCAGTAGATATGGAAAATAGGATGCGGGATGCGTGCAGGACAGTAACGCCCTTTATGCTAAGGAAAGTGAAGGAAAATATAGTAAAACGGCTAAACATGTATATTCAAGTAGACGGCATATTTTTGAACATTTATTACGTTATAATAATTAATCATTAGATAAGTTTAAACTATATTAAAATTATTATTAACTATTTATTTATGTTTTCACAATAGCGTAAATGTATAAAAAACAAGGGTAAAAATTGAAAAATTCAAAATAAATCGAAAACTATTAGAAATAGGTATATGACATACTTAATAAAAGTTGGAGGGTTTTGTAAAATCTATCAGAAAAAATAATACTATACAGGGTGTGCCATTTAAAAAATTTAAGATTTTTCAATTTAAAATAGTCGAAATGTATAAATTTATTTTGATCACCCTGTAGCATCTAACTCAAATGCCTTTACATTTATTTTTTTATATCTCTATAGAACGCTCTTACTAATTATGAGTATTTCACCTTCAGAAACAAAGGCGCTACTGGCAATTTTTTACAAAACTGAAAAACAGTATTTTTTTTTTAATTGAAATATTAGAAAAAGTACTAGGTTTAGGTATATAACATTATTAATAGAAAAAATTATAAAATTTTACGCAGAAATTAAAAATAAATTAGTGTTACATTTAAAAAAAACATCTGTTATATCGGCCACACTTTCTTGAAGTACCCCGTATACTCAAAAATAACTTTAAACTGTGCACCTTAACATTCCCTAAAATTATTGTACTTAACATTTTTTCGTGAGTCCCGAAACAAATGAGATAATGAACTTTACCCTATCGTTGATTCACCCTGTACAGGGTTATTGATTATAAATTGATCACTCCTCCCACACACTTATTTGAAAAATTAGAATTATTAATCGGTTAGAATAAGGACCAGGAAACCAACCAACAGATGACAATAAGCTTATTTCTTTATTTACTTTGAATGCTCGAACATCGGCTATTCATCCAAGTATCCGCAGACAGCAGGAATTCGTTCAACTTCACAAAGACCTGGAAGAAATTCTATCTTGGGATGATAGTAACCAAGTCGATTTTAAAGCTACAAATACCAAGGCCGCAGTTTTTCTAAAAAAGTTAACATTGCGGAAGAGTTATATCGGGTCATTCCATTCCAATAACATCGTCACTCAATTTGCTGAGTCTTAACTTGGGAGCAAATGTGTCTTGGCATGAGCATGTTGCTTGTATAGCAAAGAGAACTTTTAGAAAGCTGGGAATATTATTTTAAACTATAAAGGTTTACACTTCACTAAAAAATAAGAACTGCTAATGCTATGGTACCAAACATACACTGCTATTCAGAAGAGCCTAATTAGAGAACTCACCAGCAACCTTAATTCGTTGGTACCCTCGAAAAAAGAGTTGACGACTTGAGTCTATTCTAGAAGTATTTTTATGAAACGTGTTCGACTGATATAGCATGCTTAAATCCTCACACAAGGATACACGTCGCGCGGATGAATCATACTCTCACAGCCCTTTTTAAGCAATCTTTTATCAGTCAGTTAATACATTTTGAAAGCAACACCTATGGAGCATCACTTCAACCAAATATTGAATACCATTTTAAAGTTTTATCTGTCCTATGAACACATCCTAAATTTCAAAGTCGATCTTTCAAGTCATTCATTGTTTATCAGCTGGTTGAAGTAGATGTGTTTAAATATTTTTTAAAAATGGAAAAAATCGAATATCGTGCAGTGATAAAAATCCTTTGTTTTGGAGGCTTTATCGGCAACTGAAATCCATACAAAGTTAGTGAAACTGTTAAAGGAGTCTGCTTCTTCATTTTCAACCGTGCATAGATGGACTTTAGAGTTTAAACGTAGTCGTGCGATGCGTCAATGATGATCCACGTTTAGGACGTCTAAAAACTGCAACTACTGAATAAACTGTTGTGCATGTACAAGATATGGTAATGGAAGACCGTCGATTAACCGTGGATAATTTAGCTGAGCCTATAGGCATCTCACATAGATCAGTACATGAGATTATAACTAATGTTTTGGATATGAGAAAGCTATTCACAAGATGGGTGCCGCATTTACTATCATCAGAACAAAAACCCACTCGAGAGAAACCTTCTAAACAAGATTTAGCTCATTTTAGAAGGAATAAAACTGATTGGGTTGATTTGTAACTATAGATGAGACTGAACTTTTCCAGTATGATCCTGAACTGCGGCAATAAACCGCACAATGGGCTGAGTCTGGTTATTCAGCTCCAAAGCAGCCAAACTGGTCAAAGTCGTTCAAAAAAATTACAAGATCATTTTTCTGGGATCCAAAAGGATTTTTGTTAATTGATTACCTTTAAACCGATAAAACAATCACAGGAGAGCATTATTGCAACCTTTCGGACGAGCTGGGATGAGAAAATTCGTAAAAAAAGACCCGATTTGTGGAAGAAAAAATCATGTTTCATCATGACAATGCACCTGCTCACAGAGGTGCTTTGGCAACGGCAAAACTAATCGGATTAAGGTACGAATTATTGGAACAGCCACCCTATTCGCCAAATCTGGCTCCATCTGACTTCCATCTGTTCCCCAACCTCAAAAGATTTCCACGTGGGAAGCATTTTTCGACAAATGGTGAGGTGATAGCATCCGTAGATGAGTATTTTGAAGGTCTTCCCGAAAACCACTTCAGAGATGGGGTAAATAAATTGGAAAATCACTGGGAAAAATGTATTGAGCTTAAGGAGATTATACTAAAGAATAAATGTATTTCGACTCATTAATTCATCTTGTTTCATTTCCGCTTTCAAAACAGACCTATCATGACTCGACAATCATGACTCATGTCTTTGAAATAAATTGCCCAGGACTATGTTCCTCACCAAGTACAATTTACAGTGGTCCAAGACCAACGCGAATCGCTATTTCTGCACACGCATCCTGTAATGCTTTAGGGACCTTCCTGCAGCACGTCTACTAGGTCTATAAAAAAATAGTCAAAAATGTGAAATATATAAATAATCAAAAAATAAAATAATAAATAAACAAATGTCATGTTTTTAAACAGAAAACATAACTACAAAATGAAGACAGAAACAATCGCGTTTTTGACTTTTGACAAAAAAAATTATATTTTTAAAAGAAAACACCTTGTAGAATATTTTTCAGTTTTGATAGAACTTTTAATCCTAGAAAAGCCAATATATAAGGAATAAAAAAACACGTTTGACAGTAACGTTCGTCTTTGTTAAGAATCTTCATAGTAGTAAATTAATACTAAGCGTACAAGAATTGTTTTTTCTTTTCGACAGTGAAAATCAGGATAATTACAAAATATTAATTAAACATAGTTAAAACAAAAGGCAATTACAACGAGAGTACACAAGGCTCTATGAAAATAAATTCCCAAGAATATATAACTACATATTATTTGAAATAATGTTTACAACAACAAAAGAAAAGAACTACACAAAGAGGAGAAAAATACGAAAATGAGGAATTAGAAATTCTTTTCCATTTAATTTTAAAAGTACCTTAACATTATAAAAACTAAACGAAAACAAAAATTACTATTTCTTTGACTTTAGAAAAAGAAAAATATTCTATGGCAGATACTGTTGGATAGCTTGACAAAACCTATTCAGGATTCAAAATACTTGCATACAGTGCAATAGTTAATTCTGGAAAATAAAAAAAGTATAGTAAATCACAAGATATAAGATCCCGCCTTTTTGCTTTTTTTCAATGGGGCAATAAACGACCCTATTAAGGTTTTGTGCATAATTGCCAGGTATTAACGATAAACTTGCACCTGCAATCATATTGGATCTGTTTTTACCTATATATTTACTATCTGGCAACCCGGTTTAGAGCCCTTTAAGTATTTGATAATATAGGCCTAATGACCACAGGTCATTGGCATTAAGATTCGAAAGATACTTTTTATTATTTTTATTTTTAGTTTTACTTACAACTTACAACGTAACGGTTCTATTTTAATTATGTGGCGTCCATGGGAAAATTGCAATAGTGGCTATCGCAAAAGAAAACATTTATCACTTGAAGCTAAACAAATAGTGAAAAATGTTTACGGCAGTTGGTAAAAAGAAATTTGAAAAAAAAGTGCTTTGCAAGAAACCATCACTCAGGAACAGGAAAAAACGGAAAGATTTTCAAATGCATCATGTAGACGATTGTGAAAAAGATGTCATCAGGAAAAAAATATATTCTATGTATGAAGAGCAGTTGGTGCCGACACTAGACAAAATAAAATTAAGACCGGTGCAGGACGGGACCAATATACATTGTGACCGATCAACCCTTCACAGAATTCTCTTAAGAATAGGATTCACGTTCCGAAAAATCAACAAAAGGCAAGTAGTGATGGAGTCACAAAGATTACGAATCTTGCGACATATTTAATTACAAGAAATTAAAAAGTATCGATCAGAGACTTGGATTAATTCAGCCGATACTTGGTGGAGATACATAACTAGAAGTTTTGCAAGAAGTAAAACACTACTTAAATTTCCACTAAATTTTTTATTCTTAACACCATGACTTGTTTCGCTGTACGACAGCTTCTTCAGATGGTTTGTTACAAAAATTTTTATAACAAACCATCTGAAGAAGCTGTCGTACAGCGAAACATGTCATGGTGTTAAAAATAAAAAATTTAGTGGAAATCGATCAGAGAATTGGCCAAAAATTTACCTTGACGAAACATGGTTCGATACTCATGATACTGTGCAAAAAGAGTGGATTGACAGCAATATAAAATGTCAGAAAAACGCCCCTTCAAATAAAGGTAAATGAATAACCATTTTGCATGCTGGGTCTGAAAAGGGATGGGTTTCAAATTGTCTATTATCATCTGCAAAAAACATAAAAGATTCTAGTTAGGACTATCACGAGACACGACCGCAGAACCTTTTGAAAATTGGTTTCAAAATTCCCTTTTGCCAAATGTTTCCGAACAGAGTGTTATAGTTTTGGACAATGCAAGTTACCATTGTCGCCTACTACACGTAATAAGATTCCTAACGCAGCCAACACCAAATCGGAAATACAGTTAGAAAATGACATTTATTTTGACTTTAGTTATAAAAAAGTGAGCTTTTGGATGTTTTGAAAGACTATAAATTGAAAAAAAAAATATGTTTGCGATAGTATGGCTGAGAAAATGGGCCACACTGTTTTGCGGCTTCCTCCGCATTTACTGTGTTTTTAATCCAATTGAATATATTTGGCATTAAGTTAAATCAAAAATAAGGGCACAAAATGTTTTCCTACTTTAAGCGTGTCAGTGGTTGAATTAGTAAAAAAAAGTTATAAATGGGTCACAAGGTATAAATAAATATACCTTGTGAAAGTTGGAAGAATTCCATTCAGCACGTTGTTAAAGTTGAAGATTCAGATATTTATCTAAGTAATATAAAACCACTGATAACTACCTCAGCTGATGACAGTGATAGTGAAACTGAATTAGGCTTAAGTTAAAATATATTTTTATTTATACAGTACGTCCCCTCTTGTAAACCCCATTCATTCAAACTGTATATTTCTACTTCTCTCTAAAAGCACTTATAATTTTATTTATTTGCATTAATGAATAAAATTCTTAAGTCCATCTCTGCAACCTATCATAAACAATGGCTCAGAATTTTTATATTGCCCACTTAAAACGGTAGGATCTTATATTTTGAGACAGACTTTACGTTAAGGTGTCATCGGGAGACAACACAACTTGTGGAACAAGATACGCAACTGCTTAATACAATTGTTTGGACAGATAAGTCAATTTTCTCAAAAGCTAAACTCATTGATAAAAGAAATGTTCATTCTTCGGCTAACGGGAATCCTTAAGCATCACTAAAACTAAAACTCTATAACAATCAATCAGCTTTGGTAAGGTATATTGAGCAACAAAGTAATGGAACCAATATTTTTTAAGAGAAATATAAATAGAGCAACATACTTAACAACAATACCAAAGTCTGAAAATTTATTACCTCGTATATAATCTGGCAGCAGGTGGGGCACCACATAACATTCTCTCAGTAACTGTTCTGTAATAAGTTAAATGAAACTTTCTCTCATTAAATTAGTATATTTGGAAGATTAATGATACAAGGAAGACGCTTTAATAAATATGTTGTAGAGAAGAAGGAGATACTTTGCATATTACGTACTTAGAAATCAAACCAATACTCAAACGATGAATAGTGAAATGGACAATAGAAGAACGGTAAACGATAAGGTAAGAAGTAATACTAGTTGATGACGAAAAACTTTAATACTAAGAGACTACAAAAACACTAACAGTAACTAACGACAGTACACGGTGACAGTAACTAACAGGAGGCAACGATGACGCTAGCTGATGACGGTAGATGGTAACATTCAGTAATAATAGTAAAAGGAAATGTAACTGAAGGATACAAAAGAAGGTTAACGGTATCAATATACGACTCTAACTCTATCAAGAAGCTCTGTTTTTAAGCTTTTGAAACACTATTTCTTCATCTTTCTCTTATTAAATCTGTATCATCCATTAGTACACGGTGATCATTTTTAGACGCCCCACCCCGATTTATGGAAAATTGTTGAATTGTTGAATATTCACGCTGGGCGCCGCGACACCAAACAACTTTTTTTTTTCCATCAACCATACCTTTTTTCAATATTTTCTCCTTAAACTATTTTTTTCTAATTTGTTTTGCAAAAAAACTTATACAACAAAAACCGTCCAAAATATTATTTTTTGGTCATCGCGGTCCATGGATCGTATGTGACGTTTGGCGGTTTTCAAAGAATTTGTCTGGTAGGCGGCTGTTATACTTTAATCTGACAGCTCTTGTTTGTACACCTGTTCAATTCAGTAGCATTAAACTCAGTAAACAGTGTTAATAGCTTCTGGTTGAAGTGGTTTCCCACGCTGAAAAGTAGATATGATTCTTATTTATGGAGAGGCAAGAAGAAATTCTCGGGAAGCCGTTAGACTGTATCGAGAACGTTACCCCGACAGGTATATCCGGGATCGCACTACGTTTTATAATTAGAACGAAATTTTGAGAAGTAATATGTATGCATTTTCTGGGCAGAAAGTTATTTCTAAACAAAAAACTGTTTTAACAGATGAAGAAGCAGCCAAAATTATGAAATATTTTCAAAACCGTCCATTTAATGCAATCGGATAAGCAAGAAGGCAATTAAATATATCTCATGGGGCTATTCAGAAATCTCTTAAAGCTAACAAATACCATGACTATAAAATGCATAATCTTCAGTTATTAACGCTTAACGCAATTTGATTCGGAACGACGACTAAGTTTTGTAGCAGAAGTAATAATTAAAGATGACGAAGATCGTGATTTCTGAATCAAATATTATGGACAGATGAAAGTCATTTGTTAGCAATGGGAAACCTAACAGAATAAATCGTCATTATTGGGCTGACGAAAATCCATACAACGTTAATCAGTTTCAGAATCAAGGCCATTATGGCGTTAATGTATGATGTGGGATAATTGGAAGACATTTGATTGGATCATACTTTTTTGAGGGAACACTAACTAGAAAGAGATAGAATTTCTTAGTTAATACTCTTCCAGTTTTATTAAAAAAATATTCCCCTTATTTTAAGAAGGCATATGTGGTATCAACATGACGAAGCACAACTTCATACAAATGCTGCTGTTAGAGAGTATTTGAATGAACGGTTTCAACGAAGATGGATAGGGGTTCGGAGCCCAGTTATTCAATGGGCACCTAAGTTATCAGACCTCATGCCGTAAGATTTTTTCTTGTGGGGGATTGTTAAAGATAATGTATACAAAAACCGCGACAAATGATATTGAGCACTTAAAGGCAAAAATATCAGCCAATCATCAAGCATTTGTGAAAAAAATGGCAAAATGCATGATAGGAGAAGAAGGAAGGCATATAGAAAATTCCTTTTGATGTGTTTTTTTTTTATTTTTTAAGTTTAATTAATTTAATTTTATAAATATGTAGTAATTTATGTAATGTTTAAAAGTTATATAGTTTTTGTGGTTTTAATAAAAATAATGTATTCTTGTTTTTTATTGTTCAAAGATATTTTACTAAAGGAAAAACCTCAACACCATAGTAACTCATATTATTATAATGGCTGTTAGATTAAAGTATGGCAGCTGCCTACTATATAAATTGTTCGAAAAATCGCCAAACGTGGTATACGATCCATGACACCGCTAAAAAAAATAATATTTTAGAGAGTTTTTGCAAAACAAATTAGAAAAAAGCATATCGTATATCATAAAAAAAAATTTGTTTGGCGTCGGTTCACTACCAAATGTCAAATACGTCAGTATACTTTTTGATATGCGCTATACCATTCTACATTTAAAAAAAAAATAATAAATATCCAACAATTTTCCATAAATCGGGGCCGGGCGTCTGAAAAAGTGATCACCCTGTACCTCTTGTATTTTAGTTCCTGTCCCTTTCTCTGTTTTCTTACAAAGTTTTTGTGAATTGTTTTGGTCATATTTCTTTCACTATAGAAGAAATTCTATCTCGGGGTGACAATAACCAAGTAAAATTTATCCCTACAAAAATCCAGGCAGCAGATATTTTTTTTTCTAAAAAAGTTAAACGTTACTGAACTCGACATAGTTTTGTCGGGGCACTCCGTCTCCTCTAGCATCGTCACTCAATTCGTTGGACATTAATTTTGGTGCTAATATGTCTTAGCATGAACAAAGAGAGCTTCTCAAAAGCTGGGACTATTATTTCGAACTAAAAAGTTTTAGAGTCCACAACAATTGTTAATTCTGTACAAACCTCAAATTCGACCAGTGATGGAATACGTCTCCCATGTTTGGGGCTCTGCTCCCAAACATACACAGCATTTGTTGAAGTCTTTCATATGGACAACCTCATTGCTTTAAAATGAATTTCCCAGGACTATCTTGTTACTTTTAACTTTTAATTTGGATAAATATTTTACAGTTGGGCGTCAATTTTCTTATTTATTTTTGGTTCGCCAATTTGTTTATCAATTAATTATTTCTTAATTGGCGATCAAATTATAAAAAACTACCGAATTGCTCTGTGCCGAAAAGCTTCTTATAAAACTGAAAGTCTAAAACCTCGAATACAATTTTCCCTTACTAACAACGGTTGGCTAGTTTCTCTAAAATTCCTCGTTAGTAGCCTATCAGAAGAGTGCTACATGTATTGGGTATAACCAATTACTCTCAGGATAAGAGTCAACCCCTCACTGCGTTTGGCCGCCCTGTCAGCTAATAACTAGTCAAAACCCCCAAAACCCCCCAATTTAGAAAATTGTCCAAAATACAAGAACTATCAGTACTGACCAATGCCCAGGCACCCCGTTAGGTCCCGTAAGGTATCTTAGTCAAATGCCTACGACCTAAAATTGCTAGCTCTATCTCAGGTTTAAGGTTCGGTATTTTATTTACCCTGTTGATCTATATTTTTGCATAAGCGGCCCTGTCGGTGTCTTATGTGACCAGAGATAAAAAAAAAACCTCGGAAAAAAAATGAAAACATTTATTAACTGATAGATTATTTTAAAAGAAAAGAAATTGAAAATTGGTACAAGGCAAAGTACCTTTTGAAATGAAAAGAAATCTCAATATTACACAATACAAAGTAGCTAAGTAAAAAGAAGGAAATTTTAATGGAGTACAAAACAATGTATTCTTTACTAAACAAAAATTGATTAAATTATGGAATGGAATAGTGGAATAGTTGAACTAAATAGTTGATTTGAATAATTGAACTGAATAGTTGGTGACTCAACCACAAGTTTTCTAACGATACTAAATCTTATAATTTTAAAGCCTCTAGTTGTACTTTTAACAAAGGTAAGGTGCTTAAAACTAAATATAAAAGTAATACATAAACGATCAAAATGGTGTTGAAAATTAAATTTGCACTGACTGCGAACCACGGGTAAATCTGGTACTTCTGACGCAAGTAGTAGTAGTAGTAAAGTGAGTGGGTGGTACATTAAGTCCCTGGTGTCACCTAGACCTAAAAGTTCTTCTGTGACTCCTCACTAAGTCAAGTCAGGGTCGCAGCCCTAGTCCGGCATTTTCTGCCAACTCACCCTGACCTCTTGTAGAACTTTGGGTTCACAGAATAGTTAACCCCTCTATATCTTTTGACCATTAGTGCAGGACATTCGCACAGAATGTTTATACTGTCCTCGCTTTCTGTAGTGCCACATATCCCGTAAGGAGTCCTATGCTCAGACGTAACCTTTGTTTTGACATCGACAAGAATTCCTTTGTTTCTGCCTGTCGTAGTTTGTTTCATTAGGAGTTTGGCTTGACGATGCCCCTCTCCTGTACTCCAAGAGAGTTGGTGTTCTTTATCCAACCATTCCCTGATTTTGTTTTTACTGAAACTACAACTGTTCAGGTGGGTCCTCCAAGGTGTCTCTTTTGACGAGTTCATCCGCTATTTCATTCCCAGATATGCCTTGGTGGCCTGGTACCCACATTAGGGTAACTTCCTTGTTACCTCCTGATGTGTTTAATTCTTGTACACATTCCCTGATCAGCAAGCTGTCTGTGGTGGATTTGGCAAGAGCTTGTATAGCTTCATATTACTTTTCCCTTTCAAAATTTGTATTTTTACGCATCTGAGGATGGCTAACACGTCAGTTTAAAAACCGTAGCCATATTGCCCATGGGTATAATTTCCCTGTGGTTTAATTTTATGGCAAAAGATTCCCGCCCCAAAACGGCCATTAGCACCCGACCCCGGCAGTATAACAAATATCGTATTCGGCCTGTTCAGGAGCTTTTGCATGTCCTTCCTCTTAAGGATATGGACAGAAAAAGACTTAATCACTTGTCTTGTTTTCGTGATTTTATCTTGTTTTAGGACAAATGGGCGTTCATGAAGGAATTTCAGACCTGAGTGTCCCCGGTCCCCATTTCTCCTTTTTGCCTTGACATTTTAGTCTATACCCTGTTAATCTCGCCCTGTAGATGACGAACTGGTTCAGTGGTGGGACACAGAGTGCTACATCTAGCGCCTCCGTTAGTGTAGTTCTCATAGCTCCACTACCACCCTAAGGTAATTCCCCTGTAGGCTGCGCAGTAGGTTCTTTGACTCCACCGTACCCACTCTGGGCCACCAAATCACTGCTGCGTACCTTAATCGAGGCAATAGCATCGCCCTGTATATCCACAGTGCGACCTTGGGTTGTATACCCCAAGTTTTGCCCAGAGCCATCCTACAGGCCCAAAAGGACGTGTAGAATTAGTTCCTCATTTTGTTGAGGTGTTGTTTCCAGTTTAGTTTTGGGTTCATACAAACTCCAAGGTATTTCACCGAGCTCATGTAAACCAGTTCATTGCCCCAGAAACGAAGTGGTGCAATTTCTTGGGGTTTGTATTTCCTGGTAAAGATCATGGCATTAATTTTTGATGGATTGACCGTTAGTTCCTTCGCCATGCACCATCTTTGAGTAATCCTAAGGGCCCTCTGCATGATCTCCTTGAGAGGTTGTAGAAAGTTGTTTCTTCTAACCACTATTGCCACATCATCGGCTCAAGTTAAGGGTATAAAATTTCCCCTTCTAGTTCGTAGCTTTACGAATACTAAAACAATAAATTTTACTGTATAAAATTATCTGAGATTATGGTGCAGGTAGAAGTACTGAGGGAAACACCACAAACGTTGGCTCTGATAAGGCTATGTCCTGCTGAGTAGACGGTGTAGGGACGGATGACTCTAATCTGACTCCAGCATGGGGTGAGTTTCCCTGTAGAGACCGGAATGCTCGGTTGGCACGCGGATTGCACGAAATCAAAGTTCTCTGGTAGTAAATCCAGAATTATCTGCAGACCATAAGGTAACCAGAAGGAAAAAGTCAAAATAGACGAAACCTGAACTAAGGAAAAAAATTGAATATTTACCACCTTATTTGCCGAGCTATTTACAGTGCTCTCCTGAAACTTCGGGAAGAAATTACATCGCCTCTAAATGGCTGATTCGTGGTATCTTATCCAAAAGTTACCAGTGATACAGTAACCGGAACTTCAGTCTCCCATCAATCGGCACTTCGCCTTTTTAAAAAAAAAACTTTATCAGAAATACTGAACACCTTACCGAAAGTCTAATAGCAGAGAGAGAAACAACTAACGTCCTTTTCCTCTTAAATACAATTGACCAAACATGTGCACTTTTAAAACTAATAATCAAAAATTACGAAATTTCGAACGCTAGCCTGCGTCGAAAATTACAAGGTAAGAAAAATAAGTCGAGGGCTATATATCCTTATTCATCCCCCCCCACAAAATATTCTCGTGTCGCAAGATGAAAGGAGATCAGACGAATCTACTATCGTCGGTCCCTTAGAAGTACATCAATTTAACAACGTGGATAAGGAAATCCTTAGGCAGCCCGGTATTTCTATTTGTAATTAATTTAAAATAAATTAATATATAATTTAATTGATATTAATTTATCTCTATCAGAGATGTTAAAAATCCAAAAGAAAGAAGGATTTTCACAACGGCCAATTTGGACCGTAACAATCTTTCCCATCGAGTACAATTTACAGCAATTCAAAACCAAGGTAAATCGCACGTTTGCTGTGCCCATAAAAAATATATAAATTTGTATATGGTGCCTGTAAATTCATTAGCTACTCTATTATTTTGCCAAAATGTCAGAGTGGTCGTTTTTGATTTGCCTTATTTAAGATCTGCTCTACCTTAGAAACGTTGATGATTCTCCAGTACTATCACATCAACCGTTACTGAGTAAGTTAACAGAAGTTTATTTGCCAAGTCTATTACAAAGAAAAAAATCCTTCCATTATCCCTTGCTTCTTTCATAAATCAGACCTTACTTGGAAATAAATATTTGTTACCTTTCACACCTTATTAAGAGGATTTGGGTTGAAGGAAATTTATAAACGTAATTCCTTGTCGGTTGTTTGCTTAAAATATTTAGTAAACATATTTCAGAAACATTTATTTGAGAGGATTGAGACGATTTATGTTTTTTCTAAGTGTTTTGGTGAAAAGAAAATTAAAGTGAATAATTAACTGTCTCGAATGGAATAACAAATTTTTATTTTCTTCATAATAAGTAGTTGTTTTATATACGACGATTTAAACTTGTATTTTTAAAGCGGAGACCTGAGCGGAAATTGAGACATTTACAAGAACACGCCGCCGCAGTTGCATGTAAATCACGAGTTCGCGGTAGCAAAGATTGTCACATTGAAACTTAGTTCTAAGTAGTAACATTGCAAAAATAACGGAATAGTGGCTTTCAACTCATCATTTGAGAAAAATTTTCTACCCCTACTTGAAACATTCGAAGGATTGCAGGTCGTTTAAATCAGAACTCTAGGGTGGATGTTACAAGTCCACTGAATCTAGAGCTGTCTATAATGGTTTTGGACGTTTTTTTTCCCTACTAGCCTGCTGCAGGTTTTGATGGTACTTCCATAAACTTCTACATTGCTATATATTCAGTAAACAAAAATTCTTTCGCGATCTCAAAAAATCGGTTAAAGTGTAAATTTTATTTTCTCACAAGTGAAGGGAAAACGTAAATTACCATAATACAATTAAAACCATACAACATATCGATACCACTATCCTTTCACTTCCTTTCCTTAAAACGATATCGCTCAAAAGCTATAGGTTGTGCGCATAGCGCTCTCCAGGCCTCCTGTAGGCTCATCTTCTTCCATCATTACTATGTAGGCACATTCGAGACTCGTCGGAAAATAAAACGGAGCGCTATTGCTCGAAAGTCCAGTCGACATGTCTCGAGCAAATCTCGCGCTTGTCGATGGGCTGCTGTCAATTTGAGTCCGGTAGCTGGTCTCTTCGGAGTTAGGTTAGCTTCTTTAAAGTCTTCTTCTGACTGTCCAATTACTAACAGCCCGACCACGAACCTATCGGAGCTCCTGCCGGACCTCAACGCCGGTCAAGTGACGATTTCTTAGAGTAGTGTTGACAATGAAGCGGTCGTCTTGCTTCGAGGTACACCTTCTTCTTCCTAATCTTGGTCTCTGTGTAAAGGCGCTAGTCTCTTGGTAACGTCTGTAGACTCTGAAGACAGCTGACTAACTCAAGTGCAGTTGCACAGCGCCTATGCCCTTTTTGCAATATAGCAATGACTTATGCCGTTTCTTCTATCGGAGTGGTATCCATTTTACGATGACGTAATTAGTGAGCAGGTATAGCAGAGATAATTGACTGTTTCAAGATTCAATAAGGGGATGATAGAAACATGCAGTATAGCATGTATTTTTATAGAAATAAATAGCACACAACGAGTTACGTTGCTGAACGAGCAAAAACAGTTCTATTGAGTAAAACCGTTTTTAAATCAGTAAAACTTTTGGAAATCCAAATGTTTTTAGTATTATTGGAAAGAGTAGAAAATTAGCATTACTAATGATACCAAAAATAATATCACTGTTTGAAAATTAAATTCAAGGATCGGTGTTAAATGAAGCAAAATCATTTTACTTCGAATTTTTTGCTCACCAGTATATTTTCAAGTATTATAACAGCACTTTTGTTTGAGAACTATGATGCCAGCAGATCGACAGACCGACAGACAGGCAGAAATGGAAAAATATATTTTTCGTGATCTAAGAACCCTAAAACGTAAAGAAAAGCAGAAATCACGGAGCGTATTTTTACGAGAGTACAATGCTTTCGTTTAGTAAGATAAGTAAAAACAATAATTTACTTACTGTTTCAAGTTAACTGTTTGTATTTTCTATGATAAATTTAACATTTTTTGGGCCACTCTATAACTAGATTTCAATCCCTTCAACATGATATTTCTGTTAACATTGGAAATAATGAAAACGTAACACTGAAGTAAAAGTATATTATGATACGTACACAACCACCCTTTTAACCCCCTACCGCATTCCTTTCACCTCATATCTCTTTTACTATAATTAATTACAGTCTGTCAAGTAAGAATGTGATCCCTCGTATTATTGAAAAAATGTGTTTCGTCAACGAATTTTTGCCATCAATGTATATTTGTTGGTGTGCTAACAACGGCGTAATTACCTTAGTAAGTTCTTCAATCGATTCCTGCATCAATAATTATTGATTATATTATATTGATTATAATCGTCTGGCATCTTCGAGGCCATGCTGTCGACGAGATTTTCTGCATACTCGGGCAGTGATCTCAAAATTTTTCGAATCTCGGAGAGACAACTAAGTCAAAGTCCTTAGAGTCTTTCCTCTGAACTTTCTTTTACAAAGGTTTCAAACGTTTTCAATAGGATTGGCATCCAGCGATTATGAGGGCCTTTCTACTATCTTATCGTGGGCCGAAGCGAGTCATTTCGAGACGTGAACACGGAAGATATTGTCGAATATTCAACATACCCGATTTTCTTAATTCCGCTCCTGGATACAGTGCCTATTTTGGGGTCCCGTAAAAACAAAGACACGATTCGTTTTTCGGCTTTCAAAATAACTTTGCCTACAGCCACGTTTCAGCAAGTCGTCGACATTCTTCGTCTCGTTAAAATGATTTACCCCACTTCTTCACAAACGATGTCGACTTTTTAATATATTTAACGCACCGGAATATGTTATTTAGCCCTCTTTAAATGGGAACAAAGAAAGACGGCCTTGAACTGACATGCAAACAAGTAACTTATTTTTGGATTTTACGTGATTTTGTCGAAAGTTCGGATTCGATTGATACTTTTACTAAAATGTGCCGTATTTTTTTGTTGAATCGCTTGAATCGCATGTACCAAAAATGAATTATCGCGGACAAACGTTCTTGATTTGACAGATTGTAGCTAAAATTTATAAAAATATTCTAACGAAAAAACCAGTAAAAAATAATATTTTAAAAACTATACAATATTTAATAATCCCCCCCACCCTTTTCACCCTCTTCCCCCTATTAAATTAAAAGTAACGAAAAAATATAATCTAATTTTTCGACCCTTTGACTCAAAGAAACCCGGAAAAAGATCCATAACACAATACATATGAAATTATCCCACCGTCCCTCCCCACTATAGTATTATAGTAAATTAAATAATTAATACCTAAAAATTTGTTCATTATCGCAGTCAAAAACCTAGAAAAATTTTCCCATAATATTATTAAAATATACCATATAACAATTACGTAAATTATCATAAAATATTTATATATGATATTAAGCGATATGAAATTTGAGATTTATAATATCTCACAGCACTAGAACCGATATTGACTAAACGGTTCCTTTCTCGACCCGAAAGGAATAAAGTTATAAAGAAATAAAAGGTATGTGTGAAGAGAAAAATTAATCCGAATTGTGTCTATATACCTTGAATTTAAGAAAAATAAGCCTATTGGATACACAACTAAAATATTTTTATTTGAAGAGTGGCTTTTTCACGTCATCAATTTCATCATTATTGTATTTTTTGAGATTAAACTTCAAAACCTACAGTATAAAATCTTCAACAATGATTTTGAAATGGCCTATTCACTATGTGATATAAATAGTATTGTTTCTGATTAGAAGTTTTTAATAAATAAATGGCCTGGAAACCACCCCTCTTAGGGTAGGCCACCCTTTGGGGTTCTCTAGATCTAGTTTATGGGTTGATCAGAGCAAACGTTTTTCCTTGTTTGTTATATTTCTCTGCTTAGATGTTTTCCAAAGTTTTTCTGTTAGACGCTTCTTCTCCTTCCAGTTCGTAATCCCTGCCGCCTCCATATCTTCCTTAACTTGCTGCAGCCATCCTATTCTCGGTCTACCTCTCCTTCTACGTCCCGTTCCCATTGAAGTATTTCATATATTGGTGCTCCTGGGCCTGCTCTCCAAGTGTGCCCTACCCAATTAAATTCTCTTCTCTTTTATTTTTTTGACTATGTCCTCCTCCACTTCTTCCCAAATTTTTTTCGTGATTAAGTCCTCCTTCTGTAGACTCCTTCACATATTCTTATTGGCCCTAGGATCGCTCTTAATATCTTTCGTTCAATTCTTCTCATGTCTTCCTCTTGTTTCTTTGTCATGCTTATAACTTCAGGTAGCGTACCTTAGTTTTTTAGGAGTATTATGTCTTGTATATCCTCATCTTACTGTGTCTTCCTATTATCTTACTACTTAAACAACAATTTCTTATTGCTATGGAACAACTTGTTTTCTATTATAATCTTTTCCTTTACTTCCATTTTTCCGTGTTCCCATCCCAATACAGCGTCAAGCTTCCACCCCAAATATTAGAAGATTAGAAGTTTTTTAGGATCCCAAAATAACAGTTTTTAAATACTTATTAACAAAAATTATGTTGGGCTGTGACCCATCACGATAAATTTAAGAAGATTTATAAAACAGAATCCGTTTCTTTTAGGTACTTCTTAGGGTGTTAAAGGCACGTAAGCTCTAACTTCTAACTTCGCGCGTTATGACCTCTGATTTTAATATTAATTATAACACTCATTCTTACATCGAAATCGTAAGAAAGACCACTTTCAATCTCCCCATTAAAATTGATAGTAATGTAATAATAACTTAATTTTCAGATTACTCGACTCCAAAAAACTCTTAAAAGATTACACGGATATAGAAAAAGCAACCCTTTTCACCCCATCTCATTCCCTTTTACTCCTTACATATTTTACTATAAATAATACGTTAAAAACAATCCCCTATCCTTTCCGCCCCTATCTTGGGTGAAAATTGAAAGCAATGATTTTTTTGGATTTCTCGACTTCAAAATCTGCCTCTCCCCTCCACTTTCATTCCTTATATGTTATTTTTACTATAAATATCTAGGCAGGGGGAAAATTTATTTATTAATTCAATAAAAATAACCAGCCAAGTGCAAGGAGAATTTGCTCAATTAGTGTTCCATATGTTGATTGCTTAATAAAAAATTGGTCTGGAGATATAAAATGATCAATGACTTCATAAAAACACCCCAAATGAGTTTTCAAAAAAGTTTGTTTCCGATCTCGTTGAAAACTGCTAACCTTGAAATTTTGTTTTTTTTTTAATATACCAGATAAACTATTAAACAACTTCCGCCTGCCACTGTTGATGGATGGATTGAGTAGTTTCATCAACACTGTTGCCGGTCCCCCAAACGCCCCGGATAAAGGAGGAAGGTTATGGCGTTAGGAGTTAGCACCCTAACACACGTAAAAGCTACAAACACAGCAGCACACCTTCGAAGAAGGGAGCCCCATCGGATACGGGGGGGAGGATCAATTCTACTTCAAAGCGAATAGTAAACCCAAGCTTAAAACTCAGCCAAACCAAGAAATCCCGAAACAGAATAGCTGCTCTCGGCAACTAGAATATACAGGACTGGAGAGAATATCGAAGTCATACAAGTGTTTAAGAAGATGAACATAGACATTTTAGTAATAAGCGAGACGAAGAAAAAGGGAAGTGGAATAGAAAAAATAGATGAATGTTGATGCAATTGTTGGAAGT
>JAHKBH010002761.1:2500-54270 GCA_019049505.1 Pachyrhynchus sulphureomaculatus
TTCGCTGTATCTGTGGTCTATACGAGCATTTCTAAGAGTTCTTATAAGCGCCCATTTTTCCACTGTGTCAAAAGCCTTGCGAAAATCTACAAATGTGAGCCACATTGGTATATTATATTCGGTGGCCTTCTCGATTAGTATTCTCAATGTGTGCAAGTGTTCAATCGTACTGAAGCCTGATCTGAATCCAGCCTGTTCTATCGGTTGGTATAATTCCATTTTGTGTTCCAGTCTGTTTGTTATGATTCGTGAGAACAGCTTGTAAACTTGGGAAAGTAAACTAATTGGCCGGTAGTTTTCTAGGTTTTCGGGGTCACCTTTTTTGTATATTAAGATGACTATAGCGTTTTCCCAGTCTTCTGGTATATTTCCACATTTGAGGCATTCATTAAAAAGATCTTTTAATTCATTCATTAGGGCTTCACCTCCGCATTTTAGCATTTCAGGTATAATATCATCCTCTCCAGCCGCTCTTCCACTTTTCATCTGTTGTAAGGCTTTCCTAACTTCATCCATTTCTATGTCAGGAATTTCTTCTGAGTTGACATTAATTACTCTTTTGTCTGTTGATGAGTTGTCCTTTTCAACTACTACATTTTGGACTTTTGAACTGTAGAGGTCTTGATAGAAAGTTGTAATTCTGTTTCGGATATTTTTCTTGTCATTGATTATGTTTCCTTCTTGGTCCTTCAATTTAATTATCTCACTTTTACAGGCGTTTGCTCTTCTAAAAACTTTTAATCCTTTGTTTTTCTCTATAAGATCTTTAACCATGTTTTCCTTGTATTTTTTTTATTTCTTGTTTAACCGCTTTTCGTACTGTCTTATTCAGTTCTGCATATTCGACAGTTAATCTCTTTCCTTCGTGTATCAGTTGTCTTCGTTGTTCCAACATTCTTTTTGTTTCTTCACTGAGCTTGTTATTCTTTCGCCTAGTAGGTTGGGGAGATATTTTTTCTGCTGTGGTCTTGAGTGTTTCAATTATTTTTCTGTTTCTTTCATCTAAACTTGCTCCTGTAGTTAATGTGTTGTTATTAAGGTTGGCTGTAATCTGTTTTTGGTATTGTTCTACGTTTTCTTTTAGTGTTTGTCTGTCTGTTTTATTTGTTTTCTTGTTGTGTAAACGTTTTCGTTCGAGTCTTTTGTTAAAAAACACCTTTGCTCTGACCAGCCTATGATCACTACCCGTTGCAAATCTGTTTAGGACCTTCACGTCTGTTACTATGTTCTTATGTGTTGTTAGTGCATAATCAATTTCATTTCTTGTCTCACCGTCAGGACTAATCCATGTCCATTTTCTCTTCTCCTTTTTCTGAAAGAAGGTGTTCATGTTATAGAGTTTCTCCCTTTCCAGGAATGTCATTAGCATATGTCCTCTGTTGTTCCTCTCTCCAAGGCCAAAATTTCCTATATAACTCTCTGTATCTTCTGCTTTCTTTCCTATCTTGGCGTTAAAGTCTCCTATGACCAATGTATACTTTGTTCTGTGTTCGTGAAGCGCCTCAGATATTTCTCATAAAATTCTTCTGCTTCTTGATCTTCATGGCTTGTCGTAGGAGCATAGACCTGTATTACTTTTACTGTTAAGGTGTTGTTCAATCTTATTGTTATGTATATAACTCTATTAGATATCGCTTGGAATTTCTCAGTATATGGTATTAGCCTTCTGTGTATCAATAATCCAGTTCCTCCATTACTGTTGTCTTCGTAGCCTTTATTGAAGAGCAAGTGTCCCGTAGGTAACTTCAGGCAGTATTCTCCTCTTCTTCTTGTTTCTGAAATTCCCAGTATGTCCCATTTAATATTTTTAAGCTCATGGTCCAGTTCTTCCAATCTTTCCTCACTTCCAATTGTTCTCGCATTATAGGTCGCTACGTATAGTCGGCAGCCTGGTCCAACCCAGAGATTCTTTAGCACCCCCTGTTCGAGCCCTGTTCTGACCGCTGCCTTGGTCGGGGTTTACTCAAACTGCTGGGGACTGGGGGCCTTCTATAAAGTTTTCGTTCCATAGATTTATGAGAGGTTTTGCCATAAAACACCACGTGGGCCAGACGTCTTGGTGTGTGGAAAAAAAAAAATAGGATTTGGGAAGGGAAAACTGATAATATGGAGATAAGGTCGGGACATGATTCCCCTCCAAGAAAGGCGGGAAAGGAGAATCAAGGCTCGCGTGGGCAGGGTTGCTTTCCTGAAGTAGGTCTGTCTCCCACTGGGATCATGAAGAGAGTACCTACCGCTACCCATTATATATATATATATACATACATTTATATATATATATATATATATTTATATATATATATATATATATATATATATACTTATATATATACATATATATATATATATATATATATATATATATATATATATATTATATATATATTATATATATATATATATTATATTATATATATATATATATATTATATATATATATATTATATATATATATATTATATATATTATATATATTATATATATATATATATATTATATATATTATATTAATATATATATTATATATATTATTTATATATATTATATTATATATATATATATTATATATATATTATATATATATATATATATATATATATATATATATATATATATATAATATATATATATATATATATATATATATACATATATATATATATAATATATATATATATATTATATATAATATATATAATATTATATATATATATATATATAATATATATATAATATATATATAATATATATATATATATATATTATATCTATATATATATATATATATATATATATATATATATATATATTATATATATAATTATAAATTTGGGTTTTTGATCTTTGAGGAATGTTCATATTCAGTACATATTTCAATTTTCCATATGCTGCCCATCCCATACGTATCCTTCTTTCTATTTCAAGCTGCTGGTTTTCCTTTCCTATCGTTATTATTTGGCCCAGATAGATGTATGTGTTTACTTTTTCTATTGTTGAATGTTCAATCACTATATTTTCATCATTGGTGTATTCGTTACTCATGTACTTTGTCTTGGAGAAATTTATGTCAAGTCCCACTTTTCTTGCTTGGTGGTGGAGATCAGTGATCATCTGGATCATTTCATTCTTATTGTTTGCTATAATTACAATGTCATCTGCGAATCTCAGGTTGTTTAGCCGATCACCAGCTATCAGAAGGCCATTTTCGTCCCAATTCAGTTCTTTGAATACATCTTCTAAGATCATTGTAAATAACTTAGGCGATATTACATCGCCCTGCCTTACTCCTCTGTTCACTGGGACCTTGTTTGTCAGTTCTTGGTTTACCATAACTTTGAGTGTTGCTCGTTCATATATTCTGGCTATCAGTTCGCTGTATCTGTGGTCTATACGAGCATTTCTAAGAGCTCTTATAAGCGCCCATTTTTCCACTGTGTCAAAAGCCTTGCGAAAATCTACAAATGTGAGCCACATTGGTATATTATATTCGGTGGCCTTCTCGATTAGTATTCTCAATGTGTGCAAGTGTTCAATCGTACTGAAGCCTGATCTGAATCCAGCCTGTTCTATCGGTTGGTATAATTCCATTTTGTGTTCCAGTCTGTTTGTTATGATTCGTGAGAACAGCTTGTAAACTTGGGAAAGTAAACTAATTGGCCGGTAGTTTTCTAGGTTTTCGGGGTCACCTTTTTTGTATATTAAGATGACTATAGCGTTTTCCCAGTCTTCTGGTATATTTCCACATTTGAGGCATTCATTAAAAAGATCTTTTAATTCATTCATTAGGGCTTCACCTCCGCATTTTAGCATTTCAGGTATAATATCATCCTCTCCAGCCGCTCTTCCACTTTTCATCTGTTGTAAGGCTTTCCTAACTTCATCCATTTCTATGTCAGGAATTTCTTCTGAGTTGACATTAATTACTCTTTTGTCTGTTGATGAGTTGTCCTTTTCAACTACTACATTTTGGACTTTTGAACTGTAGAGGTCTTGATAGAAAGTTGTAATTCTGTTTCGGATATTTTTCTTGTCATTGATTATGTTTCCTTCTTGGTCCTTCAATTTAATTATCTCACTTTTACAGGCGTTTGCTCTTCTAAAAACTTTTAATCCTTTGTTTTTCTCTATAAGATCTTTAACCATGTTTTCCTTGTATTTGTTTATGTCTTGTTTAACCGCTTTTCGTACTGTCTTATTCAGTTCTGCATATTCGACAGTTAATCTCTTTCCTTCGTGTATCAGTTGTCTTCGTTGTTCCAACATTCTTTTTGTTTCTTCACTAAGCTTGTTATTCTTTCGCCTAGTAGGTTGGGGAGATATTTTTTCTGCGGTGGTCTTGAGTGTTTCAATTATTTTTCTGTTTCTTTCATCTAAACTTGCTCCTGTAGTTAATGTGTTGTTATTAAGGTTGGCTGTAATCTGTTTTTGGTATTGTTCTACGTTTTCTTTTAGTGTTTGTCTATCTGTTTTATTTGTTTTCTTGTTGTGTAAACGTTTTCGTTCGAGTCTTTTGTTAAAAAACACCTTTGCTCTGACCAGCCTATGATCACTACCCGTTGCAAATCTGTTTAGGACCTTCACGTCTGTTACTATGTTCTTATGTGTTGTTAGTGCATAATCAATTTCATTTCTTGTCTCACCATCAGGACTAATCCATGTCCATTTTCTCTTCTCCTTTTTCTGAAAGAAGGTGTTCATGTTATAGAGTTTCTCCCTTTCCAGAAATGTCATCAGCATATGTCCTCTGTTGTTCCTCTCTCCAAGGCCAAAATTTCCTATATAACTCTCTGTATCTTCTGCTTTCTTTCCTATCTTGGCGTTAAAGTCTCCTATTACCAATGTATACTTTGTTCTGTGTTCGTGAAGCGCCTCAGATATTTCCTCATAGAATTCTTCTGCTTCTTGATCTTCATGGCTTGTCGTAGGAGCATAGACCTGTATTACTTTTACTGTTAAGGTGTTGTTCAATCTTATTGTTATGTATATAACTCTATTAGATATCGCTTGGAATTTCTCAGTATATGGTATTAGCCTTCTGTGTATCAATAATCCAGTTCCTCCATTACTGTTGTCTTCGTAGCCTTTGTTGAAGAGCAAGTGTCCCGTAGGTAACTTCAGGCAGTATTCTCCTCTTCTTCTTGTTTCTGAAATTCCCAGTATGTCCCATTTAATATTTTTAAGCTCATGGTCCAGTTCTTCCAATCTTTCCTCACTTCCAATTGTTCTCGCATTATAGGTCGCTATGTATAGTCGGCAGCCTGGTCCAACCCAGAGATTCTTAGCACCCCCTGTTCGAGCCCTGTTCTGACCGCTGCCTTGGTCGGGGTTACTCAAACTGCTGGGGACTGGGGGCCTTCTATAAGTTTTCGTTCCATAGATTTATGAGAGGTTTTGGCCATAAAACACCACGTGGGCCAGACGTCTTGGTGAGTGGAAAAAAAAATAGGATTTGGGAAGGGAACTGATAATATGGAGATAAGGTTGGGACATGATTCCCCTCCAAGAAAGGCGGGAAGGAGAATCAAGGCTCGCGTGGGCAGGGTTGCTTTCCTGAAGTAGGTCTGTCTCCCACTGGGATCATGAAGAGAGTACTACCGCTACCCCCTACCCATATATATATATATATATATTATATATATATATTATTATATATATATATGTATATATATATATATATATATATATATATATATATATATATATATATGTATATGTATAATATATATATATATATATAAATATATATATATATATATATATATATATATATGTAGATATATATATATATATAAATATATATATATATATATATATATATATATATATATATATATAATATATATATATATATTATATATATATATATATATATATATATATATATATATATATTATATTATATATATATTTATATATATATATATATATATATATTATATATATGTATGTATGTATATATATATAATATATATATATATTATATATATATAATAATAAAGAAAGAAAGCAAAATGTTGCCGTATCTACCAAAATTATTAAAAATACAATCTTAATTGGGGAACTCGGCAAATTTGGGCGTGATTGGAGATCACACAATTTTCATTAAGCTGCCAATATTTCGGTCCTGGATTGGGACCTTCTTCAGGCAGAAATGAGAAGTGCAAAGATTTCGTTAGCTTGAATGGCCGCAGGTTATACATAAAAAGTTGTTACATATAAAAGTTGGTTAATCCATAAAATATACAAAATACACATTAAAACACTGTAGACAAATTCTAAAAAACAAATTTAACACATGGATGTAATTGGGAACCTTGGATGTTGAAAACATCGTAAATTATTTCACTTGTGACCACCACATTGGTTCCTAAATGGCGGTGGCCATATGTGGTGGTCACAAGTGAAATAATTTACGATGTTTTCAACATCCAAGCGTTCCTCAATTTACATCCATGTGTGATATTTGTTTTTTAGGAATTTTGTTACAGTGTTTTAATGTGTATTTGTATATTTTATGGATAAACCAACTTTTTTAAGTAACAACTTTTTTATGTATAATGCGGCCCATTCAAGCTAACGAAATCTTTGCACTCTCTCAATTTCTGCCCTGAAAGGAAAGGTCCCAATCCAGGACCGATATATTGGCGGATTAATGAAAATTGTTGATGAGTCTCCCTATCACGCCCAAATGTGCGTGTTCCCACACTCTCCCCCTATTAAGATGGTATTTATTATAGATATATATATATATATTTATATTATATATATATAGATATTATATATATATTATATATTATATATATAGATATTATATAGATATCCGTTCGTCTGACAATGAATTTGCCACGATGTTCGCAGTGCTCCGCTGCTGCTGTTACTCGATTCTGTGATCTTGCTTGGCTCGCTCAAAGGCTAACTGAGAAACTGACGTGCGGTCGCTGTCTTTTATAAGTCGGCGCCTATGCAGATTGTAGGTGGGGGGTCGGAAGTGTTCGTCCGAGCCCTCCACCTACAGTCTGCGTAGACGCCGACTTATAAAAGACGGCGACTGCACGTCGGATTCTCAGTTAGCTTCGAGCGCCAGCAACAGCAAGATCACAGTATCGGGTAAGAGTAGCAGCTGGATCGAATCGAAATAATATAATACGACAAGGAACTAAAGTAGTTGACGTTATCGAGCGAGTAGCCGCCATTGAAATAGGCCTAAGTTGGACATAGCGCAAGGCAAGAAAATTCAAGATGGACAAAACGGGTAGTGCAATGGAGGTCTAAAAGATATAAAAGAAGCATAGGAAAGCCACGAGCAAGATGGATATACGATGCAAAAAAGAACCGCAGGAAAATTCTGGTACCGGCTGGCGAAGGACAGACAGGAGTCGAGGAATGGACTAAAAAGGCTTGCTAAAGAAGAAGAAGATTAATATTTGCGGCCGACACAAAATTTTTGTCCAACCCGATTACAAATACTTGCAATTTGAGAAGTGATATTAAAGAGATGGAAGACTGGTGTAATTTTCTATCTATAGTAAGTAGCTTTAATAAACAGGTTTCTGAAACAACAATGATAATACTAATAATAAACAGCAACTGTAGCATACTGAAGGCGATATACGTCTACATTTGTACATACTTACCCAAATATTTTGGATACCTATATCTATCTCTCCATATTCTATAAAGAAACCAGGCACCATTGAAAGTAATACCAAAGTTATTAAGGCAATAAGGATCCTAATAAGGTTAATCTAAAACAAACGGAACGATGTAATGGAAATTTAAATAAAATAACCTTAATATTCTATTTTAATTTCAATACCGCGTATATTGAAGCACTGAAGACAAAAAACGGACTTGCTTAATTAGTGTTCCGTAGCGTGATTGTTTTGAAAATAAAAAAATCCGATCTTCGTTTTTATATACCAGATAAATTATCGAAGATAATGCACTAGTGATAATTTTCATTCAATCCACACCTTATGAAGAATATTCCAGATCTTTTTTGAAATTTTTTGATTAGTACTCTTAGAGATAGGCTGGGGGGACAAGGATTTTTGGCCATTTTTTAAAAATATTATAAATAAAAGTTTGCAAGAGTATTACATCATACATATTATGAACTTGCGTTTTCACAAGCTTTTTTTGGCATCCCACTCGATAACCTTGAAAAGAAAAAAATTTTCACTTCCAATTTTACCCTCCAAAATTAACCTCTTAAGTCAAAATTCAACTTTCAAAACCTCACGGCTGTGGTTGGGCTATAAATTTCTATAATTGTAACAAATTTCAACTCTCTTTGTCAAATAGTTTTGGAGAAAATCGACTGTAACAGACAGGCCGGCAGTCACCAAAATGATTTCATAAGTGTTCAATTTTGATACGGGACACTAAAAACAAAAATCTCACAAACAAGTTCAAAATAAACAGTTGATAATAAAATTTTGGTAAAATTTCTGACACGGGACGGGAAAATGGGCCTTGCATCACTCCTGAATCGTTTTTGCATTAGGGGACCGGTGTAGAGTGCTACTGAAACGTTCATTACTTTTTTACCTCTTGATCCACAAAAACCAGAGGGGTCGTGCCGGTCGCACAGATTCAGCCATTATCGACTGTGGATTTTCGTTCTGTTGCCTCTACAATCCTGCCATTTTGGCGATTGTGCTCTTAGTCCAACGTAAACAACTTCTCATTCGTTTCTCAGTTATGAGATGTCTGCCATCCCACGAGTTGATGACATCTTTAAAGTCGTACCTGCTTATTCTCATCCGTAACACCTTTGTTCGAGCCTGGAACAGATGCAAAGGAATTATCGACGAAACCGAACTAACACCAGTTTTCTGTAGACTTTTCAACCTATCCTACAGAAAGGAAATATTTCCTTCCTGCTGGAAATGTGCCACAGTTTAGCCGATACCTAAAAAAGGCAAGAAGACCTTGCCAAATAACTACCGACTAGTCGCAATGCTTTCAATAATATCGAAAGTCATGGATAAGGGTATCAATCAGCATCTTCTAAAATATCTTGAAGGATTCAACATTATTAGCGATCACCAATATGGCTTTCGTAAAAATAGATCAACAGGAGATCTTATGGAGACTTATGTCACACATATTTAGAACAACGCAATTAAACACTTTGGAGATTATCGAGCGGTTGCTCTTGACATATCCAAGACATGCGATCGTGTTTGGCACGATGGACTGTTGGCTAAGCTACGCTCTTGTGGCATGTCTGAAAAGTTCTGTTTGTGGCTCTCATGTTTCCTCAGAGAACGTTCTTTACGAGTGGCAGTCCGGGAATCACACAACTTACAGCTTTGCAGATGACAGTTACGCTTGTCTCTTCATTCACCTTGAACGCTGGACATCGGGACATTGGTTGCTCAGGCGAATATCCGCGACAGCAGGAGATCGGTTCGTTAACTTAACAAAGACCTGGAAGAAATTCTATCTTGGGGGGTGACTGTACTACCAAGTGGATTTAATGTCTACCAATACCCATGACGGGTAGTTTGTTGCTAAAAAAGTTAACGTTGCTTGAAAAACGACATAGGTATGTCGGGGCCACTCCATTTCCCCTAGCACCGGTCGCTTAATTTGTTGGCGTTAGTTTGGGAGCATATAGGCCTGGCATGAACATGTTGCAGCATAGCCCAAAAAAGGGAGTGCTTCTCAAAGTTTAGGAAGAATATTATTTCGACCCAGAAAGGCTTTACCACTCCACAACAACTGTTAATTCTTTACAAAAGCTCCTCAAATTCGACCAACTATGGAATACTGCTCCCATGTTGAGCTCCGCCTCCCAAAAATACACTGCATTTGTTGGATTCTGTTCATAGATGAGTTGGTTCGTCTGATTGGAGACCCGGAAACTGACCGGGGGGGGGGGGCGGCCGTAGATTCGCAGGAACATCGAAGAACGGTATGGCGACTTGAGTCTGTATCTATCAAGTATTTTCTGGAAAGTTTTCGATGGATGTAGGCCTCGCTTAATTCCCTCCCCAAAGCGCAGTGGCATGTTAGAAATACACGTCGCGCTGGGGGGTATCACATCCGTTTATAAGGTTCAGCTTGTCTACTCCACGTACAACGCCTTTCAAGCTGTCTTTTTATAACGGAGAACATCAACCTTTGGAATAATTATCCCACCGCTGTGTTTTCCCAGTGAGTAAACAGGATTGTTGAACAGCGATTTCAAGAAACAACGTGAATCGCCTTTTCTGCACACATGCCGCTTCTGGTACGCTTTTAGGGACTTCCCCTGCAGCATGTCTGGCTAGACCCATAAAAAAATAGGAAGCTAAAGAGACTTATAGGGCATGAGATTGATTTCATTTTTGACAATTTTCGCCTTACTAATCGGTAACATAAACGACCGATCTCACGGGTGGTGATTGTTCCTCATGAATATACCCGGATTTTCGATAGGGTCCCGATTTGTAATTACTTTACAGTCCATGGAAAGTTTTGACGGTGGCTCTATGTTGTTCCTTTCCGTCCATCCGCCTGTCATGACTCTCCGCCTCATAAAATTGACTTTGAACGTTGTCAAATTTTTTGGGTCACACCCTATATCTATATTCCAATATTGTTATCTTTTCAAATCCTCGTTGGAAAAATTATGTTGTAATATTATTTATAAATTTTCTCCTAAAACATACTTGTATAAATGTTGATACTTATAAGATATTAGCAAAACATACATTTGTATCATGTTCATAAACATCTTCCCAATCATTTTGAACGACCTATTCTGACGACCTCTTATATTCCATGTCCCTCTCCATTTACAGCTCTATGAAACACATTCCGTAGAGCCCTTCTTCACGGCTTGAATACAGCCTAAAATTAAAAAAAAAATTAGATAATACAATATTTACTACCGTTACACGAAATGTGGAAAAATTATTTTAACCAGGGTCACCATTCTCCATAGTCTAGCTCAATACTATACTGGTCGGTCCCAAGTAAGAACGTAAGCGCTCGTCATCTTGAAAAATATGTGTTTCGAGGACATTTTTGGCCATCAATGTATTTTTTGGGATGTGCTAACAACCGGCGGCAATTACGTTTAGTAAGTTGTTCTTCTGCATCAATAAATCGCCTGGCAGCTGTCGAGGTTTATGCTGGTCTACGAAATTCCTTCTGCATTACTCTAAGCCAAACTTTCTTCTCCGAAATCTCGCGAGGGCAATTAAGTCAAGGTCCCCCTGGAGTCATTCCTCTTACCTTACTCTTTACAAGGGGGCCAAAACGTTTTCCAAAAGAAGTTTGGCGCCTAGCGAATGAATTCTTCAACGTGATTTCGTAATTTGACTCATGAACATGAAGTAGTCGTTTATGGTCTCATTCAACCCCAATTTTTTAATCTTGCTGCTCCTTAACGCCAGCGTCCATTTCGAGTCCCCCTGAAAACAAAGACACGAGTCGTTTTTTCGACTTCAATGGCTTGGCTTATCGAGCCACTCTTGGCAAGTCGTCGACATTGTTTCTTCCCCTTTAAAACAATTTTCCTATATGCGTCCACAAACGATACCGACTTTTAATAGATCGCAGCGCACGCGGAGATGGCATTTTTAGGCCCCGTTTGGATGGAACAAAGTAAGACTATTGTGATGGGCTAGGATCACGTGTGCTACAGAAGTACCCTTAAAACGATTCTAGGAGAGGACAATGTAGCCGATAAAAAAGCGATTCACGTTGTGCTATGAATACGCTGTATAATTGTACTTGGTTAGGAAAAACACAACCTGGGCAAATTATTCCAAAGAGGTAATTTTCTCCAGATAAAAAACAACTTCTGAATAGCGTTGTATGACGAGTGTAACAAGCATGAACCTCATACGAATGATGCAATATTAGCGCGAGCATGGTATTTCATCAAATAAGCACCGCTCTGGAGAGGGATTATGGCGGGCTACAAACCTATTCGATCACTTTCTCCATAGAAATAACTTGGAGAACAGACTTCCAAGTCGCCAACGTGTTCATTCGAGGTTCCAGCGAATCAATGGCACGACCGGTCAGTTTCCGGTCTCCACCTAGACGAACAGCTCTTCTCTCTCTAAACATAATCCAACAAATTGCGGTTGCGGTGTAATGGGGGCAAACCCCAAATATAAGGAGGCAGTAATTTTCCATAGTTGGTCGACAATTGAGCCGTTGTAAAAGAAATTAACAGAATGAAGTGTACAGCGTTCTGGTTCGACGAAACAATATCCCTCACCAACTTTTGAGAAACTCTACTTGCCTATGCCTAGCATACATGTCCATGCCAGGACACATTTGACAATCCCAAATGAACGTACCAACTAAAGTAAATGAACGATGCCAAGGGAATAGAGGCCCCCCGACAAGGAATAAGTCGGGTTTCAGCAACGTTAACTTTTTTAGAAAACAACCTGCCGTCGCCTGGAGTTTTGGAAGCTGTAAATTCCCCCTTGGTCACTGTCATAACGCCAAGAAGACTGCCTCGAACCTACCTCATTTTGGATTTTAACGGTGATATCGACAATAGTTCAGGAATCAACTGATACTCTTACTACAATGCGCGTCGTAATAAAGGTTCCCTCATAACCCCTTTTTTTTTGTTGAATCGCTTAAGAATCGCAATCTAACCAAAAACACGAAGTCTCGTCGTTCGGTACTTGTCAGACTGTATATAATTCATACCCAGTACGGCCCTTACATTCATTTACTTGTAGCAATCTATCTTTTTAATAAACACTGGAATTGATGAGAACTCAATACATTTCCCTGCTTCTGGAAACAACTAACAGGGATTACGATATAGTTAATTTATAATTCACAAAAAACTTTAAAAGGCCTGCCTGTACGACTAGTCTCGTATACAAATTAGGTCTTTAAGGGTTGTTAAAAATGAAATAAGGTAAACGATTAAAGGGGGCTTATAAAAATGGTAAAAATCACCGTAACATGGTACTTAAATACAAAACTTGCACACAAAGATTTATCTGACCGCTAAATTACATCTCGTTACTCTTTACCTTGAACGCGCATATACTTTCAAATAATTATATTATGGACTCTAGTCCTACTACCTTCCCCAAGTATTATATGAAGATAGAAATTTGATGTAATGAAACGATATCAACCCCTCTTAATGAGAGAGTGATACATCATCAACTACCTTAGGTAGGGGGAGTTGTATCAATTCGCCTCCTGCATCAATAATCCTTGCCCTGTCATCGTCGAGACAATGATGCTGTCGACGAACTTTTCCCCTGCATAATAAGGCCAATGATCTACAAATTTTTCGAATTTTTCCGCAAACAAACTCGAGTCCAAATGTCGTCAAGCGCGTCTTTCCTCAGTAGTTCTTTCCTCTTTACAAGGGACCCCCAATAGTATTCTGCGAACTATAGGGCTTCGGCGGCCGCGATTGTTGGGTGCCACTCTAGTATCTTATCGTGGGATCCAAGCGAGCGCGCTTCGCGGACATGATTTTTGTCTCAGAGCGCATATTGCTGGGCGAACACTCAAATCATCAATAATCGCCATGGCATCTTCGAGATTATGGCTGGTCCCGACGAGAAATTTTCTGCATAACTCCTGCCAAATTTTTAATAAAATCCATGCCAGATATACAGAGTCCTCGGATCACTTTCCTCTTAGCTTACTCTTTACAAGGGAGACGTCAAACGATTTGTCCTAGAGGGCTGGCGCCCAGTAAAGGGTTTCGGGGGGGGGGGGGGGGGGGGGGCTTCAAACGTTCTTGCAGAAGTCAACATCGCGTGAGCATCGAAGATGTTGTCGATTTTCCCTAATTTTGCCGTTATTTTTTTTAACTGCTTGAACGTAATTATCAATTTCGGTCTCTCGTAGGAAACAAAAATACATTCGTTTTTGCTGATTGCCAGAGTAACTTTGCATACTGAGAACTGAGACCCCCGTTTTAGGCAAGTCCTGTTCGACATTTTGCGTCTCGTTTCACTCATTCACGTCTTCACAAACTACTTTTTAATATATTTACGAGGCCGCGCGAATTTGTCAATTTTAGGCCCGTTTGAAATGGAAACAAAAAGAAGAGTCTGGACTCAAACGGACGGCAGAAACACTATGATACGCTCCATGTTGAATTTTTAAACGTGATTTCTTATCCCAGTACGAAACCGGATAGGAATCAGACGGGATACTTTTGTATTAAAAAACGCATCATATGCCGAACCCCCTGAAATTCTTTTGGGGGCGCCAGTGGCTCAAAGGCGCTAACTTTGACCGCGTGCTGTTGGTCGAGACGGTCAAGCGGTTCACTCGATTCCGTGTGAACGGCCTGGAGTGTTATGTATTTCTAGTCCCGTGTAGTTAATATGGTGTGTAAATATTGGTGTAGTTTTAAAGGTCTTAAGTTTCTAGGTTCTTTCACAGGATATGTTTGGAATTGCTTTAGATACCAGAAACGTAGACACGTGGCTAAATGGAACCTTTCCCAAAGGCCAAAAAATAAAGCGTGTCGTAACGATAGTTCCCTTCTAAAACCAGAGTTTTCATAATATCGCATATTACCCAAAAAAGAATTCTATCACCGACACTGTCTTACTTTGAACAGACTGATAGAAGTTTTTCGTGAGCAACGAAAATACTCGAAACATGAAATAAAGTACAACTTGATAGATGCGATATCGTACATGAAACGAATACCACACTTTTTTTCAGTCAACAGAGCGCCATATAATATATGAAAAGTGATTGTGAAAATTAAAAAACATAACATCAGAGATGCCCGTAAAAAACTTTGTTACAACATCGGAATCTTAGTAATCAAATCCCAAAGGGGGTAATCACCTGACCGCTTCCGTTATGGCAGACCTTGGCAACAACAAGCATTGAAAGGCCAACCAACGCCACACATTATCTAATCCAAATTTTAAGTCACGCGCTTGTTCTCCCCAAAGTCAAAGTGCTCACGAAGTAGATTACACAAAACTTGAAATAAGCCTAACTTAAATGTTAAATGTAGCCGCGTTAAGTTTTCCTGCGAGATTTCACAATGCAAACGGGAACATGAGTCTGGCATAAAATTATTTTTAACCGTTAGCCCAGCCGCCAGTAGTTTTTGAGAAGCACTCACAAAAGTGTTAATAGAGGCGGTAGAATACGATAAAAAAAAGTTTGCTAAAATTTTTATCTAACGCAGGGGGCTAAAGCCCACAAAGTCCAAAGTAAAATAAAACTTCATTTCGTTTTTTTCGGTCATAATCATCTAAAGAAATAAAAAATAGCGATATCGAAAAAAACTAATAGCACCACGTGAAATAGCGGAGAAATTATTACATGGGGGGGGGGGGAGAGGGGGGGGGGAAAGACAAATGCGTGTAGAAGATTTTTGCGCAGATCTTTTTTCTCTATTATCGACTGACGAATTTATATTAAACTAGTGCCGGATAAGGTGAGTCAAAGACTTCTGTACGCGCAACCAAACAGGTTCATTTGAAAGTCGTCTGCGCATCTATCGCTCCGAAGGTTAATAACGATATTACTTGATTTTGCAGAGTGTAAAAAAAAACTGAAGGGTTGCTTTGTGCTAGAGAGGAAAGTTTTAGTTTGCATGATTTTAACCAACGGGAAATACAGTATATTGTAAAATACAGTAGAACCCCCACGGTTTATTCGAGGCACACGTAGGGGGAACTCAACTACTCGGATAAAACTGAAAACAGACGGTAAAATCCGGATTTTGTTTTTTAATCATTCAAAAATTAAAACACTCCCATACCTTTAAACCGTTGTATTAACGTTTTATAACATAATAAATAAAGGCTACACATACATTATAAAACCGTGAAATAGGTATCTAATGCGCTTCTGTTTTCATTATTGCATCTTCTTTTTCTACGCTGCAATGATTTTCTTTACCTTCTCCTCGATTAAGAAAGAAACAAATTGCCGAGCTTGAGGAGGGGCCTCTGGTTGTTGTTCCGATATACCGCAAAAGCCTTTTTTTTTCAAAGCGAGCAATAACCTTCTTGATGAGATATCTTAGTGGAGAGACAGTTTCATCCACGCGCCTGTCTTCTTTGTCTTCGTCATCGTCATCGTGAAATTTTTTCGGTTTCCTGAAAGGCAATCGATTGTATTTCTCTTCAATAATCTTGCATTGTTTCTTCTACAAATCAATCTGCTGTATTCCATTCAACACCAACTACTCTTGTCCACATTGTCACAACCTTATAAGGGTTTTACATGATAATTCAAATTAAACTTGTTTCTTTTTCTTCCTTATCGTGCGCTCATAAATTTGAACAGGACATTGCTCTCCAATGGCTTCTCAATTTTAAAGCAAATTCATTTAATGGAGATATCATCTTCAGTGTCATTATAGCGTCCTTCAAAAATCAATAACTTTTTGCACCGCGCGAGGAAATTTCTTGCGAATGGGTAGTACGCTCAGAATCCTCAAAGCTTGACTATACCCAATAAACTAACATTATTCAGTGTAACCTATTCATCATAAAATCCCTACATTTATTAATATCCTCCTTTTCTGTGTATTCTCTATCAGATGTGCAAGATTATAAAACGCCTATATTATTTTTATTACAAATGTTCTTCGAGTGATGCCTTGTATTCCAGTTGATTGCATTAATGCTTGTGACATTTCGAAGGAACAAATTTTCTAACAAACAATTTCGCCCACCTGAAAGTCCTGTCTCCGGAATGAAGGTTGCGAGGAGGGGGCATCATTATTACATTATCAAAATTGCTTTATTAGGAAAGACGGTTTCTGTCAACAGATGGTTACGGAACTCCATTCTTCAAACCAGTTAGGTCGCATCCATCTTGCGCTCTTCTGACTTTTTGTAATCTAGTTAAGTAAGGCTTTGGGTGAGATGTCTTTTTTAAAGAGCTCTTGGACGTGCAGACCTTGCCAATCTCATTATAAGCAGGGAATTTCTGGGTTGCTTAGCCTGAATGCCATTGGGAACATACACCATTAAAGTTAATGATTCCTTACTTCATTTGTGCCCAGGAGCTGATTTTTTCCTGTCGATAATGCCAATGTTATATTGATTGAATTTAGTTTTATAATTGCAGACCATTATCGTATACAGATTGTAAATTTGATCAACTTGTGTATCCACAATCGTCGGATTTGCTTTTTAAAAAAAGTTCTGCTTAAACCAAAACTTTCAATTAGTTTACCACAATCAGCAGTAAGTTTTTTCACCACATACAGTCATGTTGTCGTACACCGTAACCGAATTTTTCCCAGCGGTCAAGCCATCCCAAGATAAAACATGGTGGTAAACGGATACTACTCTCTTGAAGCGATTGCCTACTAATCATTATTGCTATTCTGTTGTAAAATTGGACCAGACAGAAGGGCACACACTTTTGCATCTCTGTTAGTTTAGAACCAACATGAATTCGAAGCGTACTTCGTTAACCTTTTCATAGTCGGTAGGACGGTTTTCAATTGAAGTCTCTTGCGGAGGACAGAGGAGGCTCTGATTTATAAACCACACGTTCTATTTTTGTGCGGCTCCTGTTCCAATCTACCACCGGTTACCCTCATCTTAACTCCACAAATCCTCGTGCAAACAAACTTTAAATTGTCTCTCACGGCTTCAATTCTTCTTGATGGCTTTTAATTTTTTCTATCAATATGAGACACATAACATATTACGACAAACAAAATTTCGGAACAAAGCAGTTCGTCATTAATTACACTTCACAACCAAGAATCTCCAAACCATAATAAATTATGTGAGTATACTCATTAACTTTTCCGTAGTAAACCGCTAATAACGCATCTGCATTTACGCAAAATTTACATGCCTGATCGGAAAGAGTACCAAAAACATAAAATAGGGGAGCCCCTCACACGGGCCAGGGGGTGGATTCCCCGAAGGCCCCGAACGATATTTTAAAAATGAAAATATTGTACATACATATTTTAGAAGCTCGGATTAATACGCAAGCATAGACACGCGTACCTCGGATAATAGGCTTCCCTCAGATTGGCTCGGTAATCTGAAACTCGGATAATCGCGAAACTCGGTTAGTCGGGGTTCTACTGTATTTAATAAAATATAGTACTGAAAAAAATCCTTGTGCATATAGTACATTATTATATCATAAAGTTTTCAATATAAGAATAATTAAAAAATACAACCCACGTGTCTGTGTTAAAATTAAAAAATTGAGTTTTACAAAATATGAAAAAAAATTGTTTGCAGGTAATATGCCCATCCGGCCACATTTTTCTTATACTTCAAAGCAGTTCGAAATGGTTAAAAAAGTCGGACTAATTTTTTTTAGTTACCAAGTCTTAAAAGTGTACTCAGTATCAGAAATAAAACATTAAAACACTTTCTCTTTTTTTTGTAATATTACTCTAAAAAAGTAATTCATGATAAACGTTATTTTATTATGCTTAAATTTTAATCATGTAAGCTTAAACTTAAAATTGAAAAAATAACCGGTCAAGTGCAATGACCTTGCACAATTAGTGTTCGGTACGTTAATTGCTTTTAAGATAAAAATTTTTGTTATGGTGGTATAAAATGATCAGTGACTCTAAAAACACCCCCAATGGGACTTCAACATAGTTTGCTTCCAATCTTTACTGAAAACTGATGACTTTGAAATTTTTGTTTTTTTTATATACACATAAATTATTAAAGGTAATGCACTCGTGATAATTTTCGTTCAATCTACACCCCGTGGAGAATATTCTGGAATTTTTTAAATTTTTTGATCAGTACTTTTCGAGATAAGATGGGGGGGACAGCGATTTTTCACTATTTTTTAAAAATAATACAAGAAAAGTGCGCGCAAGTATTATATATTATATATATATATATATATATATATTATATATATATATATATATATATATATATATTTTACTCGTGTTTTCACAAGCTTTCATTTGACATCACACTCGACGACCTAGTAAAAAATGTTTTTTTCACTTCTGATTTCACCCCTCAAAACTAACCCCTTAAGTCAAACTTTAACTTTCAAAACTACAGGCTCTGATGAGACCATCAATTCCTATATTATT
Organism: Pachyrhynchus sulphureomaculatus; assembly: GCA_019049505.1. Taxonomy (NCBI): domain Eukaryota; kingdom Metazoa; phylum Arthropoda; class Insecta; order Coleoptera; family Curculionidae; genus Pachyrhynchus; species Pachyrhynchus sulphureomaculatus. The sequence goes on from JAHKBH010002761.1 coordinate 21,531, forward strand.
ACCAAATTTCAACTTTCTACGTCAATAGTTTCGGAGAAAATCGGGTGTGACAGACAGACAGACAGACAGACACGAGGTGATCTTATAAGTGTTCCGTACGGAATACTAAAAAAATAATCGGCCAAGTGCAAATTGAACTTGCACAATTAGTGTTCCATACGTTGATTGCTTTTAAAATAAAAAATTTTGTTATGGTGGTATAAATGATCAGTGACTTCACAAAACACACCCCAAATGAGTTTTCAACAAAGTTTGTTTCCGTTCTTTATTGAAAATTGATAACCTTGAAATTTTTTTTTTTTTATATCAGATAAATTATAAAGGTAATGCACTCGTGATGAATTTTCGTTCAATCTGCACACCGTGGAGAATATTCGAAAATTTTTCCAAAATTTTTTGATCAGTACTTTTCGAGATAAGGTGGGGGACAGCGATTTTTCACTATTTTTTAAAAATAATACAAAGAAAAGTGTGCGCAAGTATTACATTATGTATATATATATATATATATATATATATATATATATATATATTATTTATTATATATAATATATATATATATTATATATAATATGTAATATATAAATATAATATATATATATATATTTATATATTATATATATATATATATATATATATATATTTTACTCGTGTTTTCAAAAGCTTTCATTTGACACCACACTCGATAACCTAGTAAAAAAATTTTTTTTTCACTTCCGATTTAACCCCCAAAAACTAACCCCTTCAGTCAAAATTTAACTTTCAAAAGTACAGGGCTCTGATGAGGCCATCAATTCCTATATTATTACCAAATTTCAACTTTCTATGACAAATAGTTTCGGAGTACAGTAGTGTGCCAGACAGACAGGCAGACAGACGGATGACAGACAGACACCGAAGTAATCTTATAAGTGTTTCCGTACGGAACATAGCACCCGAGAAACCCCTTAATGGCCAATTTCAAAAATATTTAACGGTATACAGAAACGTTAATTTAATCATAAATGATGTTGGAAGCATGATTCCCACACAAGTGAAGGGGTTAAACAGCCATTTTATTTTAAATAATTGTTTTAAATTAAAGTAGAACTAAAAAAATAATCTATTTACTATTTTTTGTAAAATTTTCCGTTCTTTCACGTGGTCTTATTAGTTTTCGATATCTTTTTTTTTTTTAGAGATGTTTGCGAAAACCGATTTTTTCATTTTATTTTCAATTTTGTAGGCTTAGCGTACATTTTATAGCAGCAAGCTTTTTTTATCATATTCTACATCCAAAAAACTACCTGTACGCCAAAATGCAGCTGTTAACATTTAATGAGAGCTTTTCGTCAAAATTTGCCTCTGACGACTGGGCTAAGACACAGAATTGTGGATTCGATAGTTCAGTTTTAAACTTCACTTGTTGAAGTGAACATTCTATCTGCTTTTTTGATCAATGGTTTAAATTCGAATAACTCTTTTTATCTTATCAGATTCTGTTCTGGAATTTAAATTGAGCTCTTTTAAAGGATATACAAATAAACATCTCTTATTCTTTTAATAGTAAGCTCAAGCCCCAAATTAGTAATCTTTGCTAATTTATATTTCCCAAAATAAATTTTTACATGCATTACTTACCTTAATAGTCAAATTTCAGTCAAAATCTCATACCTAAACTTTGCAAGATCGTAGTTGTTCGCAGGACCAATGACAATACCTTTATCTACTAAATGCCAGTACTGAAAATTGTGATCACGGTCGTTACTCATACACTTCAAAATCACTGTAGAACCTCCTGGTACCGTACGCACCAATACCCCCTCCGTACGATCAATATCCGTTACAGAACTGATAGTACTCTATCCAAACAATATACAACAAACAGTGGGATGATATAGTACAAGTCCTTGATGTACATTTTTGCGTATTTTACTTTTGATTTTACTAATTATACAAAGCTTAAAAGCTTCTGAGATTTGATGCACTTGTAAAATTGTTACGTATTTTAAAACACTCTGTTTTCACTGTTTAAAAATAGCTCGTACTTGGATTATAATTATATTCAGGTTATTCAAAAAGTTTTGAAAAGTATGATATTATTGGCATGCAATTTACCTTTCCTTATCTAAGGTAAAATTGAAGATAGAAAAACAAGTTTAATACAAAAATTAAGTTATATCTGATAAAATTTAATATTAGTTATTATTTATATAGTGTCTTCTATAACTTTTGAGCATATATTGGGCATTTTTCGCTTCTCTTGCGATCATTTACAGAAAAATTTCTAAGTGTCGAAATTATCATCTTGGGGATTTTATTGTCGACAACATCAACTGGCTTAAGTATTCGAATACGACCGACGAGCAAGGTCGTGAAGCTGAATCATTCTCAGTCAGTTGTAGCTTTACACAGCATATCGATGAACCAACACGGATCTCTGATCGAGACGGAGAGTTCTCCAGTCTTCTTGACCTATTTTTAAAACACCAATCTAGAGATTTACACCGTCACCGTAAATCCGCCATAAGATTTTTCCGACCATAAACTGTTTGCGACCCTGAGTGCCCTACCTCTCAGTGACAGGGAAGCGCCTAAACTGCGCAAGATTTGGCAGTAGAAATCAACAGATCGGTAGTGCCAAATTCCCTTATAACAATTAGAAAGAACTCATGGAAAAGTTTCGAAGTTTCTCTTGATTGATTGACTTTTGTTTTAAATCCGACGACCTATCTGACTAAGCTAAGGAGGTTTCCGATGTCATTTGGGTGGTATTGAAGCTTACATAAATTTTCGAAAGAAATGCCCTTCCAACGGCAAGCCCTGGTTCGACCAAATATGCAAAGAGACTGTCGCTTCTAAATATCTTACTTACCGACCATGCCGTGAAAATCCTAACGTCATAAATCGTAACATCTTCGTTCGTACCCAGAAGAGATGCAAAGGAACTATCGACGAAACCAGGAGACACACAAACATAGAATTAAAAACAAACTTCTTGCCAGCCACAACAATTCTAGGTCCTTTTAGTCAGTCTCTCAGGCCATTAGTCAAAATTTCACTAAATCCACCGTACCACACTCACACGGACTATTCCGACAACACCAGTTGAGAAAGCCAACTTGTTGGCTTTATTTACATTATAAATTAGTTTTCTGTAGACTCTTCAATATACCCTACAGAAAAGGAAAGAAGACCTTACCAAACAACTAGACGACCAGTTGCACTGCTTTCAATAATATCAAAAGTTATGAAAAAGGCTATCAATCAGCATCTTCTAAAATATCTTGAAGGATTCAATATTATTAGCACATCTGGCAGAGAATTTTTTTCAAAATGCCAGATAAAAAGCATTTGTTGTTATTTGATTAATGAACAAATGTAAAAAAAGAAACGGTCAAAATTTTTTTAATGGCATCAGAAAGCTGACGTTGAGACCTAAATTTAAAAAAAAAGATCCATTTGGGACTCAAAGGTATAAAATGGCGGGCAATTTAAATTTAAATATCAAATTCAATTGTGCCCACTAGGTTCAATATTTTTGTACCAAAATTTCAGGGTATTTTTGCTGTAACAAGAGGTATATTTTCTAAAAGTTTCAAGCCGATCGGTTCAGTTAATCGACTGAAGAATACAATGAAAAAAAAAACAGTTGTTTGTTTGTTTTTTCAATTTTGTAGGTTATGTACGCACTTGAGCGACTTAAAACTAACGAGGATTGTTGGAAATTTCATTACGAATAGTTTGGTTTGTCTTTGTCTCGATCCGACATATATAACCGGAGTTATTCGCATTTTAAGCTAAAAAAAAACTCGTTTTGAAAATTTCATTTGTTTACAAACAAAAGAGCACAAGTTTTTCGAGGTCCAAAACTCAGGACAACATTCCTGGTGATACCACAGAGAGGATCAAATCATAATATTGCTGTATCTAAATTATGCCTATCTCTTCATTATTTTGACGTTTTTTACTACACTATAAAACTTTTAATCCAGAAAATATGGAAGTTTTGCAAAAATAAAGGGTTTGTACTGTACACTTAATTTAATAAATAAAATAAAGACAGTGTCTTCTGATACTAGAAGCCATTAAAATTGTAATTTATCGTTCGGTAATAAAACTAAAGATTTTTTTTGAGGAAAACTTAGAAGTCTGTAGGAAATTGCTTCACAACAAGAACTTTTCTAAAATATATTATTACTATCACCTATTCAATGCTCTACTTAACTATTCTTACTTATTTTATATACTCATTTTTTTTTTGTTTTCTTAACTAACACAATTTTTTAGTTAATTACATTTAAAAATACTAAAATGTGAATGCCCTTTACCAAAATCAAAAAAATTTGGCACATAATATTAAAAAAAAAAATTAACGCTGGCTAAACAGTGTGAAGTATTTTAATATATCATTATTTTTTGGATTAATCGACAGAAATATGTGACAGTGTACTATGCTATTTTGGAAACCAGTTTTCGAGAGCACGCTGTCTGTGCGTGAAATATTTTTTTTATGTTATTTTAATCTAATAAAAGTCCACAACTTGAAAAATTACATTATTTTGTAGTGAATCTTGTAATTTTTAACATACAAACACAGTTGTTTGTTCAATTTGCTACACATAATAAAAGTTTATTAGAAATTTTTTATGAGTCTGTTTTTTATATACAGCTTAAATTTAAAAAGTATAGAAGATATTACGTGAGGATTTTTAAATCTTTGGCACTACACAACCATTATCATAAGTACACTAAAATTTTTTATTTTAACACTCGACGCGTTTTCGCTAACCATGGTTGCATCTTCAGAGGCAATGACTGAGTAAAACTTAGATTATAAACTAGACTATTACAGACGTCGGTTTAGTTTCGGGCAAGTACAGAGGAGTGCAAGTATAGGTCCTCGATTCTTATTTAAACTCTTTTTACATTTCCTAATTTCAATACTTTCATATGAGTCTAATACTATCCTATGGCATACATTTTTAATTAACTTTAAATGAACCACTGCTCTTACTATATTATTACGTTCAAGTGAATCCAGTTATATTCCTAACACGAGTCCTTTCACTTTTGGATCTTACTTTCTTTTAATTAATGGAAAAGTGACTAAACGATCAACAGAAAAATATCACGCTACAAGTTTATGTTGTTTCACAATGAAATAATCACAAACAATAAATTAATGAAATAAAATTCCGTTTATTATCATTTTAATGTTCCGTACAGAACACTTATAAGATCATTTCGGTGTCTGTCTGTCCGTTCTGTCACATCCGATTTTCTCCGAAACTATTTTGACGTAGAAAGTTGAAATTTGGTACTAATATAGAAAATTCATGGCCTTATCAGAGCCGTGTAGTTTTGAAAGTTAAATTTTGACTTAAGGGGTTAAGTTTTGGGGAATGAATCGGAAGTGCAAAAAAAATCTTTTTACTAGGTTATCTAGTGGGGGTGTCAAAATGAAAGCTTGTAAAAACAACGAGTTCAAAACAATATATAAATGTCCCTTAATATAGCGCACACTTTTACTATTGTATTACTTTAAAAAAATCGCGACAAAACATCGCTGCCCCCCCCGCTATCAATCGAAAATACAGATCCAAACAATTTCGAAAAAATAACTGGAATATTCTCCACGATGTGTGGTATTAGAATGAACGCATGATCACGGAGCTGCCATATACCTTTAATAAAATTTAATTCGGTATAATGATAACAAAACAACCAACACAAAAAATTTCAATGGTACATTCATGTTTTCCAGAGATAAAGATATGCAACAACCTATGTTGAAAACCCCACTTGGGGTGTGCGGTTTTTTCGTGAAGTCACATGAATACATCTTTCATACCTCCGTAACAAATTTTTTTTTTTTCAGAAAGCAAATCCACGTATACGAGAACACTAACTGCGCGCAAGTGACACTTGCACTTGACTAGTTATTTAAACCCTAGAGCTAACATGACCCGTAAAATATTTAGACATTTTATTTTGTTCTTTATTTTTCAATTTCACAAGTAAATCTAGCGGCGTCCGTATGGGCTATATCATTTAGAAACAAAATCCTCTAAAGTGATTTTTTCTTTTTTGTATCGAAAATCACGAATACATCACTCTAGTTTTTTAATATTAGGCTTATCGCTCCTGATGATACTATATAATTAGCGAAACAAGCGACGAGTAGAAAATAAAGTGTTTGGTGTAGTGATAATAATTGTTATGTAAGAAAGATATCGCAAGAAGAAATGGGTTATATTGTACGTATAATCCAAAAATATAACGTAGACAGTGTTTCGTGAAGCAAAAAGAAATTTAAGGCCAGGACTGAATTTTCTGCAAGAAAACACTAAAGGTGGTGAAAAATCTGCTTCAAACATACACACATAGGTAGAATGCCTTTTTAAAAATCCTGCTTAAGGGTTACGCCACCTTGGCGCTCGGATAAATAGGCATAAAATATTTTTTTTACGCAACTATTGTATATACAGCGTGTCTCTAAAAGTTGTGGAAAAAATGCTACCACAAATTCTGAGGTCAAAATATGACGATCTAACTCAACTTACTTCAGTCCAAAAGTGGATGATTTCGGAGATCAGAGTGTCAAAGTTCAATTTGGTTTTAGTTTTTCATAAATAAAATTTTTTTTAATAAAGGAGTAATTGGTCCACAAGTTTTCAGCTTTGAGGGGGTGAAAAAATTGCAAATCGCCCATTCATTTTCATTGTAAATTTAGAAGGAGCGAGCCACCTGCGGACTTTGCAAACACACTTGAACAAATAACTTTTTGAGACATATCAATGTATTTACTTTATACATAAAATTTCTTATCTACCAACGCGTCCTTTTAACCATAAAAAATGATAACCTGAGTAGAGTTGATATTGAGAAGACCGTGCTTTAACTGAGGTAAGTCTGGATTAAACAATTCATTTCGTTTAATGCGTCTAAGGTGATCGAAATTATTGTAATAAAATGAACACAACATCAATGAACCGAAAGGCGTTAAAATAAATTAACTGTAACAAAAAACTGAAATGCGCTGGTCAAATACGAATATCTAAAACACCATTCAATCATTTTATCGAATACTACTGAATTACCGGCCTATTTTTTAGCTAGGAGAAAATCGCTAAAATTCCCTGAAAGGACGCCCCTGATTTGTGACAGTGATGTCGTTGTGTTTTTGAAACACTGTCGCAATTTTTCTTTTCCGGTGTTTTTATGTTTTAAATTGCCTAGTAATACAGGAATATTCGTGAAAGAGAATTAAACAAGCACCCGCGCGGTGAATTGTCAAACAATTTATCAAATTTAATTTTCCGTCATGGGCCGTAAAAGTATACCAATGAAGAAAATGACCGATATGTTATATGGTTTTTATGATAATGCCAACGAAATCGAGTTTAGAATCTGTGCAGTAGTATACAAGTGAAAGATTATCTCCGAATAGATCCCGCTTACACGAACCATAAAACCTCACACAAGCAGTTGAAAAGACGTCTTTCATGAAACGGAGGGTAGGTTTGCGCCTCATTTCTATTTTAATTATGGTGGTGCACGTACAGGAAGAAAGAGGAAGAAGAACTTCAGAGGTTGAGGGAATATATTCTGAGTCGAGAATTTTGAAGAAAATCCAATAAATTCAGCAAGCAAGGCAGACGATTAGGCTTAGAGCTTAGGGGGGTACAGTTGGCAAAGACAAAGATACTGTTTAATAGGTTGACCAGAGAACAACTACTACACCGCATTGTCCATGATTCAAAACAGGTACAAGAACTTTTTACCCCCATATGAATTCTGAACTCACGGGCCTAGCTTTCTGCCGGCTTTTATCCAAGAAGAAGAAAAGAAATAACACTGGGAAAATATCAAGATTAGGGAATTGTCAAGATAGGAATTTAAAATTTTACACGAAGAAGAATTTTATCCACAGAAGGAAGCCTGTTTTCACGCGAACTATATAGGTGGCACCCACAATAACTAATTTTACAACAAATGAACATGTACGATATGCAACGAAGAAAATGGAAAAATCCCTCATTTTGCTACCTAAAATAACCCCATTATCTCGCCCATAATGCCATTGAAGTTTAAGGTTAAGTATCAATGTTTGAATAAAGCAGTGAATGGAAAGGGGAATCATAGACACTTTTCATAATTGGTCCTATTATCCTTTTACTCTACGAATAATGACCGGAAACGCTAGAAAGATCGAAAATGTATGTGGATAACATTCTTCAAACAAAGACCACAACCAGATCTTATTAAGAATCCCCTGCCTTTGGAACTTCGAAGAGAAGAAGAAGAGAAGAAAGAATGTGGTTTAATGCTACGACGCACGTGTTTTGTGGCTGTGATCCTCCACATTTCTACGTTATAAAACGTAAAGTAAATAATTTAACACGAACCAAATGGATGGATAATAGTAAGAGGCAATGATGTTGAAACCACCCAACAAAATTGGCCAAGCTCGATCCCCCCTCTAATGACTCACTGACCCCGATGGATATTTTACAATTTTATGGGGGAAAATTCCTGAGAAAAACCTTGTTTATTTCTAGAGGGCCAAGTTGGTAACAGAGAAGATGAATTAAAGGAGATCGTAAATTCAAACTGGGAATTTGAAGGCTTCTTCCTTTTTTGAGAAATTTGAAATGCCCGAAAAAACACGAAACAACGAAAAAAAACCGAAAATGCTCAGAGAAAGTCCAATATCAGAGAAGGAGAGAGTCCAATTTAAGTTTTTTACGAACATTCCAGTATTAATTTTGTGAACACACGGGAAAACATGGAGATGCAAAGAGAAACTAAGAGGGCCATTTAGAAACATTTATCAAGTATTACGCATTTTTTTTTAATTAACTTTTTTGTATGTTTGATAAATCTTATTGACTGTTTTATACTAGAAGAAATATAAATTAACAACACATTTTTTATACTTGTGTTTTTTTTAATTTTAGTTTTGGAGTTTATTCTTTGGTTGTTATTTTAGTGCAATTGCAATGGTGAGAGTTTTTGGTTAAGAAAGAAAGATAAGAAAAAGAATAAAACAGAAGAAGAAGAAATAAGGAAAAGAAATCAAATAATTTACATCAAAATATCCACCAAACTCAAAGGGCTCCTAACAGGAATTTAATATTTATTCCTGTAAAAGCCTGGAAAAAAAATAGAAGAAGATTTTTATATATTCAAAATTGAGGTTAAAATTTCTCGATTTCAAAATTATCGCTACATGTATCATCACAATAATATAGATATAGCCCATAAACGAAAAAACAATGAATGTTTTTAATACAAGATATCTCAAAAAAACAATCGGCTGACCTTGCTTCATATCAACTATTAACCAATACATTTTTTACGGTAAAATACGATTTTGTTTAGAATAAGAAAATTTTATTGTTGTATAACGTATAAAATTACAGTTTGGCTCAAAAAAGGTTTTTATTTCGTTTTAAATGTGTTAGCAAAACCCATGTTGCAAAGTTACCGAGGGGGTGGGAGGTGCGCGCCCCTACCTCCTCCTACCCGCCGCCCCTCTAAATTTTAAAATGACATTATATGAATTAGATTTTTAATTTTTCCAGCTCACAAAAACCTTTTCTTTAGGAGAGCAGAAAATTTGTGACCAGATATACAAATGGTTTAAAATAATATTTTTATGAAAAACTAAAACTCAAAATAGAACTTGTGACACTCGTTTATCTCCGAAATTATCCACTTTTGGAATGAGGTAAGTTGAGTTAGACTTAGTCAAATTTTGGACCTCAGGAAAAATTTGTCGTAGCAATGGTTGGTTAGCATTTTTTCCGCACCTTTTTAGACACACCAGTCAAAAGTTTATAATCTAAATTTTAATTTTCATCACCAAAATACATTTATAGTTTTAACAAAAAATTTAAAAAATAAATAATAAATACAAAAAAAAAATTATAAAAAAAAGGCGAAGATAAGAATTATTAGACATCTCGTAAGCAGGGACTCCCTTTTGAATAACCCATTGCCACCGGTTTGGGCTGGGGTGTGTTGATTGAGACGTGTGAATGTGTGGTGAATTTTCGTGAAAATTTGTTTCTCAGTCTGAATCGTTCCAAAAAATAAACAAATAATATTTTATTGTTACGACCAAGTCTCAGCATACTTCTCCTAAGTTGGCCAAAATATTGGAAAAATTTTTAATTTTTTTTTGTTGTAAGAGAAGACAAAGATAGTAAGAAGTGAGAAGTGGAAAGAGAAGAGAAAGATAGATAAGTGGACCAATGTTAAGAGAGATTAGAAAAAATAGAAGTGACCAATCTTGTGTTCCAGCCCATCTGTTCTGAAAAAAAATACTCGGATTTTTCACAAACAAAAAATTTTACATCTTAAAAAATATTAATATTATAATGAACGGTGCTCAACCAATCGAAAAAAAAAAAAAAAAACAACAAAAAACTATATTTCAGTTTTCAAGATAATATATTTATAAAAATATGTGTGTAACAACAATTTATTTATCAAAATTTGTTTAGTCAGCATTCTCGTGATCTTTTATCCTACCAGCTTGAAATTAAAAAGTAGTTAGACGTTAAGTTTAGAGAAGGGAAGAAAAAGAAAAAAGAAAAAGGGGAAAAACGCCGCAAAAAAAAAAGAATAAAAGTACCTCGACCCAGACCCCCCCCGACGTATTCCTTATAAAAGTATATATAAATTTTTTTAAACTATCTTTTTCCATTTTGTGAAAGCTTATTTTTTAAAACTATTTCTTGAAAAGCATGATCAAATAAATAAAAAGCTAACATAAAAAATCGGATATAAAATTTTAATAAATCGATATTTTTTATTTTTTTCGAAAAATAAAAAAATTTCAAGGTTTTGTCGTCGTAATCCCCTTTAATTATTGATTTTTTTTATTAGGTTTTGTTTCAATTTTTTTCTTTCTCTGGTTCTCTCCTTTCTTAGTTTTAAGATTCCATATTTTAAATGCACACATTTTACGAAAAATCATAAAAGATTAATAATAGTGGAAATTTCCTTGTGTTCTGCTCAAATAGTTTTTAAACGGAACTTTAACAAAAAAATTAAAAAAAAAGAAAAAAAAAGAACCCTCCAAGCTTTACACTTAAAACACTATCGGTGTGATTATTTTGTCAACTTAATTCTATATTGATATTTTCTTTAAACAATTGAAAAAACAAAATTATATTTGACTATGAAGTTACTGGAGTACATATCAACGACAGTCAAGTTTTTACAACGAAAGTAATTTCAGTTATTCGCAGAACTTTTAAGATAATAACCTTGTTAAACTACGTGCACATTTAACCAAAAACCTAATTTTCCACTTATTTTTTAATCAACTCAGCGCCACTGTGCAAGACACCAATATTTATAAGGATCTCTTTACTTGCCCACGTGAACAGAAACAACTAAATTTTTCTGCTGAATTTTTCCTAATTACCAAAAACTGCCAAAGACTTTTCATCAATCTGTCGCTCCGCATTTAATGGATGTAGCCCCCCTGAAAATGTTTAACTGAAACTAGATCAAAAACGAAAAATTAATTTCAACTATTTACTTGGCTAAGGCCACACGTGCTGACGTAGAAGTCATGTTTCTAAAATTAAAATTAGAAACTTTACGTGTTCATGGTTGAGGTTTTCCACGTGATGAAGGCTGATGACGGACATAGAGAACGAGGCGCCCCTTGTGTTTGTTTATTTTTATATAGTTTTAGTAGGAAGTAATATGTTGACAAATATTTTTTATCCTGAGAAACTAGAAATTAACATAGAACTTCTCACTTATGATAGAGAATACATTTAATCGAATCGTAAAAACATTGCACTTGCAGTTATGTCCTCAATCCAGAACATCCCTTTCCCCGTAATCACCACAATACGAATTAATACTTGACACGAAAACGGGTCGGCGAAAATAATCAAGTGAATTTTGGGAATCATCCCGGTTATACTGCACATTGTGCCGTTTCTATTATACGTGGGGTTGAATTTCATTCACGTCAGGTTTGCGTGCTACGGACTACACAACACGAAGTGTCCGCATAGAACTTTTAATTTTAATAAAAGAATTATAATAAAAACAAATACGACCCAACTGGCGACAATTTAAGGTTTCCATAGCGTGATTGCATTTAAAATAACAATTTTTGTGTTACGGACAATAATAGGGGATCAGTGAGTTCAACAACAAACAACACCCCCAATTGAAGTATCTACTAAATCACGCAATATCTACGATCCGGACCACACAATTTGGTTTTGTAACGCCTAAAAAGAAAAACCTTCTACAACGTGAACTTCAAACCATTATTTTTTCCTTCCAAATGTATTCCGATACCCACTTTAAGGTAATCCCCTCTCCGTTACAGCAAACTTCGCGGTATTACTTTCAAAGTAGCCCACAACAACTTTTATTAAATAGTTTTCTACGAGTGCTACCTTTAAGTTTTTTACAAAAACAATAAAAGAAAAACAAAGAAGTTGCCACTAATCGTTTCAATATGTTTCTCCAGCAATTATTCTCCTTTAAGATTTTATACACTTTTCTATGGCAGATTATATCAATTCATCGAAACCAATGTTTCCACACTCAAGTTGATGCACGTCAAAAAACGTGGTTTTGGAAGGATTCTATCCGGCTTTCTTTGAATTTGATAAAAATCGCTGTCCACGCATTTTTTTTGACATTCGGGTAACAAAAGAGAAGTCGTTAGGCCAGTGGATTCCTCCAACTGTGCGTCCGCGAACGGCACATGGGGGTGTCCGCGGCGCCATCCTAGGGGAGTTGCAGTACGATAGTGCCGCAGCGCGCCGCCGCGAGGCTCATCACGACACAAGTAAGGGCCCCCTTTCATTTCCCACACACATTCGTTCGTATCATACGTTCCGGTCTTTTGTTTAGGCGATTTATTGTGTTCTTCGCATTACAAGCGCTGATGCATGCCAGAGTTTTAATTTCACAAGTGTGTTGTATGTTCATTTACGGCGCGCTGTATTCATTACTTTAAGATGGATAACTATAAAAACAATGTTGGAGACGCATGAGAAAGTAGAAAGTACAGAAAATATTTAGGACTCTATTATTAGAGATTTTGGATTGGGTACTCTAATTTAGCAAAGGAAATATGGAACTTTCCCCAATGTGCAGTGTTGTCATAAGGTGCCAGGCTGCTGAAAAGTATGCTTGCTAAAAAAATTTAAAAACGTCCATTTTAAAAACATCTCACAGTAATTTTACACAAGGAATGCACGCGAAATTTTTTTTTGCAAGAAAATTGAACTAACCTGAACTAGAAACATACATGGACGTCCTTGTTTTTGCAGATCATCTATTCACATTCAAAGCACTGCTCCGCCTCTTACAAGGTCAGTCCACCGTATTATACCAAATGGAAAGAAAACCATCAGAACCATTGCTGTAGACTTATTTTACCTGCAGCGATTGATACGGTATCGGAGATGATTGGGGAGCTACAGAAAGAATATAAAAAATATTCCTTTTTCTAACAATACGATTTTATGACATAGCTGACTACATTAAAGCAGCAAACTGTGGATGATCTAACTAGTTTATAGGATTTCGCCTTTCAAAATCAAAATGAATATCAGGATTTGTTATTTTCGCAAAAAAGTGACTGATACCGGTAAGGCTAGTGATTAGTTTTGAAGATCATCGATTCATACATGGAAGAAAATAACATTTAAATGGGAGAATGTTGGTCGGGTGAGTGTTACGGTTGGAAAACACGTGCGATGTCCAGGGCAATTATGGAGGACTTCATACTCTCATTAACACCAAGGCCCCAATTGTAAAATTGACACGTTGTTATCATAAATAGGGAGGCCTTGTGCTGCCAAAAAATATATCACGTACTTGAACTTACATAATGTAATTGAAAAAATAATCAAAGTGGCAGAACCTTCCATAAAAACAAGATCCGTGAAGGCAAGGTTTTTGTCCATAAGCTTTTGGTAGAACAGTTTGGGGTGTCGAGCATACATCTTTACTTTATTACTGTAACGCTCGTTGGTTGTTCGAGAAAGTAACCGTACTCACTACGAGTACACGAATGAAAAAATCAGTTGTACACGTAATTAATGACAGAGCGAGCGCATCGAGTGCGGGCAGACAAGTTTAAAAATCTACTGACTTTCTTAAATAAAACTGGTGTAAATCTTTGCGACATAGTTGAGGAAATTAAATATCTTTAATAAATCGTTCCAAGGGAACACGAAACGCATGCTACTGCACACTCACTGATAAAAAAATTTTGCAGCGATTCAAAAGAAATTTCTTGTTGTGGGAAAAAGAAAAATTAGAGAGGATCAAGGAAATACTGACGTGTTTTCCTAACTTTCCTGATGAAAGGCTTTACTGGGGCGCGGAGAAAAATTCATATTCAAAACCTGAAGCCAAGTTTGCCGTTTGATATTTATCCAACACTTATTAACATTTAACCTCCCATTTAAAATAAATATTATTTCCCATAATAAACTGAATCAATAAGACAGGAATACAAACCCACACCCCACCTCCATCTACACGTTCAACAGTCGAAGAAGAACAGCTGTTACAACTAGCTTAGATAATGAGCCTAAAACTACGATTTGATAAAAATACAACTGTTTCAAAGTTGGGAGCAATACCATCCTTTAAAATATCTTACTATCTGTACTAACGGCCTTTGAGGGTTCTCTTTTGCCATTTGCTACGTCGAACTTGATGAAATCTTGGTTTTTTTTTTCTGCAGTTGCAAGTAATCAAATCAAAGTGAGGTCATAAATGCCATTTAGAAAAAAAGAAATGACATGTAGCAATTTCACAAACTTCAGGATTTCTTCCTGATTATTGAGAAGTTACATTGCTCAGAAAGTGCAAACACATCCTTTCCTCATTAATTGTAATGTGTTTGTAGTTTTTTTTTGTTTTCTAATAAATAATACTTTAAGATTCTGAATTCTTTGGAGTTTTCTTTGAATAATAAAGCAGTTTCATTGTCTTCCTCAGAGCTACACACACGGGTACTCTTCATTTAGAAGGGGCGTTTGCAAAAAAATTGCAACCTGTAAAGGGGAGTCGCAGTAAAAAAATAAGATTGGCGAACCCCTGCGATTAGACGAATGAGTCATTAGAATATGGGCAATGAGGGCATTATTTTGAACGTTTTTCTCTCCGTCAAATAATCAATTGTTTTGACGTGCTGTATTAACCTGGTATTACCATGATGAAGAATATTGCAAACTATTTCGGTTGATTTTTCACTGATTTCATCGATGACTTCCTGGCAACCAAAATTGTTATATACTATTACAATATTAATTTTTTTCTTCGAATTCTTTGAATGCAATAGGTGGCAAAAACCAAACCACTTTTGTTGAATTCGTTTGCCTCTTTGAACACCACAAACAGTTGATTTTTTGTTTAGTTTCCGGCTCGATACAAATATATCCAAGTTTTCCGTCTGCTGTAAACGATGTGGTATAAGAATATTGCATGTCCACGGTAGATATTTTTTGAACATTTCCTTACACCAATTTAACGCCAGCCTGTTTTTGAGTTGATTGGTCAAATTATGTGGAATCCATCAGGAAGAGATTCTTTTTACAGCTAAATGTTCAGGGCATATATCGAATGAACTGTAGTCTTCGATATATCTAAGGAAGCCTCTATCTCACAATCAGTCATGCCGATTCCTCTCTTCAATCATGTTGAGCCACAGCATCAATGCTTTTTGGAACAACAACCGATTCAGGTCGATCCTCGTAAAAATGAATTTTAAACAGAGTCTTTTCTTGATGGTGATTCATGGCCAGAAGTTGAACGAAGCAATTCGAGCCATTGATGTTTGAGTTTGGCCTTTACTAAAAATCCCGTAAAAAATCATCCAATGAAAAACCTTCCCGTGAATTTTCTGTTTGTTTAACCACAAATCTGGTTTGTTTTTTTTTTTTTCAATGCAAAGTGTAAACAAACTACTCGTTCGGGTAATTTTTTGAGCTGGCTGGCCACTGTTTTTAAACAATAACAAATGTCAAATTTTACAAGAATGGTAGTGTCACATCTCAATAGCCCCGTATACTGTTTAGTCCGTTTGTAAAAACGCAGCCATCGTATATATTTAAAGAAGGGTGGGTAATTTTCAACTTGGGGAACCTAAAAAAAAGTCACACATGGCACCAAATCTGATGAATGTTTGGTCTTCTGGAAGTGTTTAGTTCCATCTTACTCAAAAAAAAGTACACTTATTTATTGAAATAGTGTCGACAGTGAGTTACTGCCATATGAAATTCCCTGAATTGATCTTCCACAATTCCTTCCTCTTACCGAATGACTCACCTTACAACAGACGTATAAGCTAAAGAAGGAATACTCTCTCTCTCATTTAACTATTTGTCCAGTTGGAAGTAGGCAAATCTTTTTTGTGCCAAACAACGCACCTCCAGTAAATCCAAGAACAAAAAACATTACTAAGACGCGTATTTCTGATTTTAGGGGTCGCAGGGGTAATACCAAGGTTTCTTCTGTCTTGGAGTTTATCTATGTTTCTAGCTTTGTGCACCGAGCACACACACACGAGTATTGCTTAAGCTGTATACATCGAGTTCAGATATTTAGGGATTTCACATCTAGGTTCCGTCAACCAGTAATACGGGTTTAAAACTGGATTCATCTAACCAAAACCGTCTCTTTAGTCGACAAAGACAATATTTTTCAAGAAAATTAAGTTTTTCTTAGAACACACCAGACAAGGCTAAATCGTCATTCATAACTGATCATATTAATTCCATTGATCTTACAGTAAGATCTCCAAGATCTCTAATACTCACAAATGGGTATTACTGGGTACAAGATGGACCTTGATTTTGTTGATATCGTCTTCTGTAGTTGCGGTAGCACTTTTTCAGAACCGCAATTCGTCTTCGACTGCTTCACTACCCTCTTCGAACGATTTACATATACAACTTAAACACCTTTGTGATCTCCATATCATTTTATCACTGTAACACTTTTCTAGCGTTTCTTTTCTAACGTATCGGTACAAAGAAATTCCGTTTTTAAAGATAAAATTTTAAAGTACTCGTAAATTCTTAGCTCAATAAAATTTTCATGATTACAAAATACAATTTCCTTTCTAACCTAATAAAACAAATGTCATGAAAATGTTTGTCATATAGTTTTTGTTGACCTAAGAAACAAAATTTTAATAGATACCGACGAGAAGGGCTACCGTTTTAGTTTTTTTTCGAAAAACAATGAACCAAAAAAATAAATTTTCTTTACGAATCATCCCATACAAAGTAACGTCATTATATGTATCTTCACATTATACTATATGTACACTATATGTAAACCAAGTAAAAAGGTGACAGAATACAGCCCTGTCTGATGCCGGCTTCTACGTTAAAGGATCGAAACAAAAATAATTATTCAGTTTATTCTCATACAGGGATCGATAAGGTTTAGAAAGATGTATAGGTGTTTCCATGCCGATTAGAACCGACCATAGTCTGTTTTCTATATAATGCAGTCGAAAGCTTTAAGTAGTCTAATAAAAAACAGATAGAGCGTTGTTATTTGGAATTCCCTGTCTTTCCTATTAACTTGTGTATGTTGAGAATTTCTTCTCTAGTCCCTCTTTCCGGAATGAAAGCCTGTTTTTTTCGGTATATATTTGCGGCGGCAGCAGCAAGTTTTGAGTTTTTCATTTAGGATTCAGAGAAATACCTTAGCAGTGTGTGTAATTCAATTTACTCTTACTTAAAATCTCAAAGGGGAGCTTCGAACAAAAACCTCTTTTACATTACCCCTTTATAGACGGAAACAGAATTCCGTTCGCAACACACGATTCAAAACAAATCAATGACCCTGACAGGGAGTTTTGCCATAAAATTCTTTCTCGCTATGAAACTTTCAAATTGGATTTCTTTCCTAAAACAAATAAAGAACTTACTCGAAAAGATCTGAAGAGTTTACAGCCGCAGAAAATCCCCCCTTCCTTCCTGTGGACCCTGCATATTTCTCCATATTAACAGTAATTTACAACCTCCGTCTTTTTTGTGACACCTGGTATAACTTACACTCACCAAAAAAATCAATTCATATTTACCATATTACTAACAAAAGTTTTTTTTACTTTAACCTTTTTCTTAGCACTATTACTTTTTTCCAAACACTTGGAAGGAAGGCACAATCACACCTGGTCTTTAAAAAAGGACAATTCCAACGGAAATTTCAAACTTTACAGGCCAATATCAATCTTGTCAGCCTTTGCGAAGGTCTTTGAGACAGCAGTGTACGAGCGGGTTAGTACCACAGGTTTGCCCCACTGATTACATCCAATCAACATGGCTTTATTTGCAAACGAAGCACTATTGTACAGGTTGAAATATGCTCTATAATACGGGACTTTTCGAAGGCCTTTGACAGGGTGGATCATAGGTTATTCCATAGCATAAATTGATGCTATGGGGGGGATTTGATAATAACTTGGTCAGTTTTTTTGCTTCCTATACTCACTGAAGATCTCAATATGTTGAAATTCGCGGTCACAAGTCTGCAAGTTTCTCACAGTGAGTGGTGCGCCACAGGGAAGGAATTTGGCCCCTCTGATTTTCTCTCTCTTTATTCCAGTAAAGTACTGCTATTTGCAGATGATCCCAAAACTCTTCCGGATAATAACACACCACCTCAGATTGCCTTGACTTGCAGGTTGCGGATCTAGAAAAAATTCAATTTATGGTGTGAACGTAACAACTTACCGCTGAAATATTCAAAACTGTAACGCCATGACCTCATCCAATAATCAAGTATATCATTACAATTATTAGTTAAACGTTCGCAACTTGCAGCGGTGTTCTGTTTGTTGGGGATTTGGGATTACTTATGATGCCAGGGGCTTGCTTTTGACACTCATATCAACAGCATTGCTCAGAGGCGTCTAAGGCGTTGGATTTGTTTTGCACAATGGTAAAAGCCCCTTTACAAATATTCAAGATACTTATATTACTTTACTTCTGTTATGTTCCTGCACAAAACTTGATAATGGATCTTGAGGTCATGGAACCCAATATACAATTGTTATATCCAGAAATTAGAGACATACAGAAAAAACTTTCTTAAGTTTTTTAGCATTTAGAGTTGATGGTTCTTTCCCTCCTGAGAGGCCTGTGACCATGAGGGCTTAGCTGGAGAGATTTGAGATAACCATCACCGCTGCGGACGGTCCAGGACCTAGTACTTACTTACGAGTTTTTCTGGTAAAACTTATGAAGTCTGTTACTGATTGCCCTGAGTTTATTGTCCCGAAAATCATGTTGCACGTTGCATGGTGTACAATGAGATCCCCCTCGACTTTTCTGTGTCTATCCCAATAAAATAATTTTTTCTATTAAAATCACTTCACATACCACTTTACCAAGCTATGGCACTTTATAATTGAGACATTCCATAACATTGATATTTTTCCATTTATCACTTCCTGCAATTGCTTGGACTCACTCTAGAACAGGTTATTGAGATGATCTAAAAAAAATTTTTATTTAGCATACTTTTCTTATTTGTGCGATGGATGGGCTGAGCAGTAGTTTTGTGGTATGTAGTTATTTAATTTTGTAATAATATTATTATTATGACTTAATTAGGTTCTCGGATACTTTTTTCTCCTATTGTCAAATTGTCTTGTAAATGGGATGTAGTTCTGTTAGACAATAAATGCTTATTATTATATTATTATTAAAAGTCTTTAAATTTTTATTTTTAAATTATTTTTTTTTTTTTTAATTAGTTGCCCCACTCTTTTTATTTATTGTATCATTTTTGTTACTGCTTACGGGGCTTACGATAGCGTTAATTTGTTTACGAGTGTTCATAATTTTCTTCATTATCAGCAGACAAAAATAATTAAAAAATGCGTCCAATTTTTTAGGCTGCATCGCGTCTCGTGTCAGTGTTTTTTGGTCACATCCACTACGTTGACCTTTAGAACACAGTAAACTATACTACTATGTATTATAAATAAGTTCAAGATTGTCATTATTACACGAGCACAACGGATTGAAGATAATAGAAATCTCCGCTTTCAGTATCAGGTTACTCACTAAATCAACGAATATCGGAGAAACGATCTGAAAAATATTAAGTGCTACTTCATGTGGCAGTTTCGCGAGAACTCCAACCTCTCAATAAGTAAACACTCAAGCGCCGTAAATCCGCTCACGAGTTCGTTAAAATGCATTCTTTCTAAAAGATTTATGTCTGCATCCCAACTTACTATATGGCTGGTCTAACAATTAAAAACCAATTTATATACAACTCAGGATGCGGCGATATCGTAGTAGATAAAGGTTGCCTGCCTTCTACGTCCAGATGTCAAAGTTCGAATCTCGACTCGAAAAAATAATAAATTAAAAAAAAAAACAACTTTTCAACATGATGGTCGCCACTCGGAAATGCAATGGCAAACCACCATCTCATAGTATCATGCCTAGGTAAGCCCTTCCAGGTTAAAGCCGGCATTGTAGGTCCCATTTGCTGTGGAATACATAAAAAGGCCCCCAACCTTCAGGCAAACTTTTAGCATTCCTCCAACAACAAAATATTTCCACATTAGCGGCCATATTAATAAACAAAACCGGCATTTCTGGAGTATTGACAAATCCAAAACGCCTTTATATTTCCGTGAAATCATCATCATCAGCTATACAGTCCATAGTCGGACATAGGCCTCCCCTAAGTACGTCCCATCGGTCGTTTCGGGGGGGTTCTGGCCTTGTTTTTATCCAATTGTATTCCACTAGTCTTTTGATGAGTCGACAGACCAAATCGGGGCTTTTTGCGGGCGTCCCTCTACTTCTTTTCTCATTCCAGGGCACTTCTAGTTTCATTACTTTATGGGTCTCATCGATTATCAGGAGTCTTGAGATATGACGCCGCCCATCTCCACTTCAACCACCCGCAACACATGCCGCTCCTGGAGCGCTTTAGGGACGTCCCCTGCAGCACATGTGCTAGACCCATAAAAAAAAAACCTGCTTACCCTCTCACTCTACCTCAGTTATCTTGGACCTTCCTCGAATTTCTTCATCAGTCATGCCTATCCTTCAACGACATATTATTCCCAATAACCTTCTTTCCATCGCTCCTTGAGCTGCTTGTAGGCGATTAGTTATAATTTTTTTTGATTCAAAGCCACAAGTTCCATTCCGTATGTCAACATCTGGCAACACGTATTAATCAAATGTTTCGCGCTTTTAGTGTATTTGGGACATTGGAAAGGAAGATGATTCGCAATCTGCCAAATGCCGACCAAGGCCAATGATATTCTCCTTGATTAAATCCGCTTTGTCCAAGACATATATCCGTCACGAATCCGTTCTTGTGATTTTTTCGCATTTTTCAATGGTTCCAGTAGTACTGCTTCTTTATCACAGTCATTATTTGTCATGATATTTTTTTACACTTTTTGTACTTTAATTCTTCGCAATACATATGAAAACATCGAAATTTTAGAATAAATTAAAAAATTGAAACATACTTTTTATAATACAAGAACGAGCTTTCCCATTCCTCGCACATTTCCTACTGCAACACATGCTTTGTTAAAGAATGTAATTTTGTATAACCTTGTTCAAACTGCACGTCGCTAGCTGCTTAGGAATTTTTTTTTGACTTTTTTGTACTTTAAGTCTTCGCAATACTCATGAAAACATCGAAATTTTTAAAATAAATTAATAATTGAAACATTTTTATACAAAACGGAGCTTTCCTCACATATTCCACTGCTACAATGTGTCACATGCTCTTTTGCCTATCTTAAATCATGCATTCTCTTAAAGAATGTCCTTTTGTATAACCCTGATTATCAAACTGCATGTTCGCTAACCTGCTATTGCCGAATTTATTTTTGCATCCTTTAAGCGTCTTCTAGCAATACACATGAAATCCACCGAAATATTATTTAAAATATAATTTATAAATTAAAATATTTTTATAATAAGACCGCCGCGTCCCCACCCCCCCTCTCTTTTCCCTCGCCACATTCTCTATCGCTACAAAACTATGCTTTAAAAGAAATGTTCTTTTTGCTATAGAGCCCTAGTTTCAAACTGGCATGTCGCTTAGCCTGCTAAGGAATTTTTTATTTGTGTATTTAAGGCCCCTTCGCAAATACATATGAAATCACCGAAATTTTAAAATAATCTAAATATTTAAAATATTCTCTTTTCTATACAAGAACGAGCTTCTTACGCTCAACATCATTCCTTGCTACAAAACATCGTTTAATAGAGATGTACCAATTTTGCCTCCTATCATCCTTGTGCAAAATGTCCAATAGTTCCGCTAACCCTGCTAAGTAATTTTTTTTTTTGACCCTATGTACTTTAAGCCCTCGGCCAATTACACATGAAATCACCGAAAATTTTAAAATAAATTAATATTTAAAATAATTTTTATTACTACATCGAAGCCAGGTCTTTCACTCAGCAAATTCTCATGCATACAAAACATGTTAAAGAATGCTCCTTTGATGTTTACCCCTGCTCAAAAGTGCATGTCGCTAACGGCTAAGGAATTTTTTTTGGACTTATATTTCCGCAATACACACGAAAATATAGAAACTTTAAAAAATTGAAAAATTGAAACATTGTTAATACAAGAACGAGCTTTCCCTCGCATATTTACCTGCTACAACAAATATAAAGAATGTCCCTTTTGTATAACCCTATTCCAAACTGCAGATCGCTAAACTGCTAAGAATTTTTTTTTTTTGGGGCTTAAGTCTTCGCAATACACATGAAAATATCGAAATTTTAAAATAATTAAAAATTGAATATTTTTATTACGAGAACGAGATTTCCTCGCCACATTCCCCTGCTACAACACATGTTAAAGAATGTCTTTTGTATCACCCTGTTCAAACTGCATGTCGCTAGCTGCTAAGAAATTTTATCTTTGGACTTTTTTGGTCTTTAAGGTCATCGGCAATACAGCATGAGAACATCTAAATTTTAAAATAAATTACTAATTAAATCATATTTAACAAAAAACTCAGAGCTTTCCTCTGCATCATTCTCGTGCTACATAACACATGGTTAAAGAATGGTCCCTTTTGTATAACCTTGTCCAAACTGTTCATGTCGCTAACTGCTAAGGAATTTTTGGATTTTGTGACTTTAAGGTCATCAGAGCCAATAGCATAATGAAAACATCGAAATTTTAAAAATAAATTAATAATTGAATAATTTATTTTAATACACAACAACGGAGACTTTCGCTCGCACATTCTTCTGGCTACATCAACATGTTAAGATTGTCCTTTTGTATAACCTTGTTCCAAAACTGCATGTTTCTAACAGCTAAGGAATTTTTTGGAGTTTAAGTCTTCGCATACACAGACGAAAATATCGAAATTTTAAAAATAATTTTTAAAAATTGAAACATTTTTATACAAGAATAGCATCCTCGCACAGCCCGGCTACAACACATGTTAAAAGAATGTCCTTTGTATAACCCCTGGTGAAACTGCATGACGCTGACTGCTAAGGAATTTCATATTCTCTGCTACAAAACATGTTAAAGCATGTCTTTTTGTATAACCCTGCTCAAACTGCATGTCGCTAACTGCTAAGGAATTTTATTTTTGGTCTTTAAGGCTTCGTAATATACATGAAATCACCGAAATTTTAAAATAAATTAAAAATTAAAATATTTTTATACAAGAACTTAAAAATTGAACCATTTTTATACGAGAACGAGCTTTCCTCGCACATTTCCTGCTACAACACATGTTAAAGAATGTCCTTTTGTATAACCTTGTTCAAACTGCATGTCGCTAACTGCTAAGGATTTTTTTTTTGACTTTTTGTAGTTTAAGTCTTCGCAATATACATGAAAACATCAAATCTTAAAATAAATTAATTATTGAAAACATTTTTATACAAATGCGAGCTTTCCTCGCATATTCACGTATTAATCAAATATGTTGGGACATTGGAAAGGAAGTTGTTTCGCAACTTGCCAAATGCCGACCAAGCCAATGATATTCTCCTTGATAAATCCGCTTTTAAGTTTTCTTTAGATATTACTATTATTTGTCAAAGATATACGTATAAATCCGTTCTTGTGATTTTCGCTTTTTCAATGTTCAGTACTGCTTCTTTATCACAGTCATCATTTGTCATGAACATGGTTTTGGCGATGTTTATCTTCAGACCGATCTCTCTGGACTTATTGTTAAGTTCGTTCAGCATTTCTTCCAATTCGTCTTTGTTGTTAGATATAAGCACAATATCATCCGCGAATCGCAAATGATTGAGTTGTTCTCCTTCTATATTTATACCTTTACTTGTCCATGGAAGTTGTTTGAAAAAACCTTCTAGCGCCAACGTAAACAATTTCGGTAAGATGGTATCCCCTTGACGTACCCCTACTTTCATTTCTATCTTATTGAATTTCTTGTTGTTCATAAACAACTTACCTGAATACATTTCATGTGGAATCGTTTTTATGTTCGCTGACGATACGGCCATAGTCATCTCAGCCAAAGATGAGAAACTTTTGGAGAAAAAAATTAAAATAATATTGACTGAGTTCTCAAACTGGTGTAAAAGAATAACCTTATAATAAATTTATCAAAGACCGTGTCTATGAAATATAAGACAAAAATGCGCAAACCAATAAACCTAAATATTGTATTTAATATGAATTTGCCTGTTAGCCATAGTTCAAAGTTTTTAGGAATCATAATAGATTCTAACCTCGAATGGAGTTTGCACATAGATGACGTTTGCTCAAGACTAAATAAATGTTTTTTTATGATAAAATCTTTAAAAAACGCATTAAGTGTTCCCAATCTCATAACTGTCTATTACGCTAATGCGTACCCAGCCATGTCCTATGGTCTGGCGGTTTGATGAAGTGCGCAGGAACTGGACAGTGTGCTGGTAATGCAAAAACGAATCATGAGACTAATTTTTAGTATGCCATATAACGCATCCTGTAGGGAAGTCTTTAAGAATAGAAAAATATTAACAGTTTCAAGTATTTATATAATGTAAACTCTTAATGTATATCTATCAAAATCAAGATAGCTTCATGTCGCATAAATCTTTTCATCGTTATCCGACTCGAAACAGAGAAAATTTTTATATCGAAAAACACAATCATGAATATGTTAAAAAAACTAATCATTACTTAGGTTGCAGACTGTTTAACTTACTGCCGGAAAATGTAAAAAGGATTGAATCTATGGCACGTTTTAATAAACAAATAAAAATTATACTATTAAGTAAAACTTTTTATTCTGTAACTGAATTTGAAAGTTATCTGCTGGGCAGAGTGTGAATGTTATTCTTTATAACATCCTTACTTAATTAAAGCATCTTCAGTACGTATTTTGTTTGTTATAAATATGTATGTTATGTTTTTTTGTTGTGTTTTGTGTTTAATGGTAAGATTTCTTTTTTTTTCTATATATTATTTTTGATATGACCTAAGATGGGATCATAGATCCCTTTGATGACATGTCTTATCTATAACTTTTGTAGCTGAAAAGATGAATAAATTGTCTATTGTCTATTGGTTTTTTCTTTCAATACTATCTGAAATGTTGCATTTTACATATTTTTGAATAATCTGCGAGTATCTGCTGTCAATTCTACAGTTACTTAGACTATTTAATGTTGCCCAGATTTCAAGGGAGTCAAACGCATTCTGATAATTTATAACGGCCACCCAAATCTTAAAATTATACTCGTGTAACTTTTCTATTAAGGTTCTTAACACTTGAAGGTGGTCCAGTGTACCAAAGTCTTTCCTAAATCGGGCTTGTTCTCTAGCTTGATAAGCGTCCGAATTCTTTGTAAGTCTCGCAGTTATTATTTTCATAAATAACTTGTGAGTAATTTAGACTTATCTCTTCTTTTTTAAAGAGCAAGACCGCCACAGCATTATCCCAGTCTCCGTAAAATAACGGTCCCTAATTATTTAAAGATGATAGATGACGCAGAACAAATGTTGATTCGGAGCGATTTGTAGAAATAATTAAAAACTTTTTTTACTTACCTTACAAAAATATAACTGCGCATCAATGGCCAAAAGTAATTTTTTCTAATTCTCTCGAACATATTTTTACATCGCGTATATTATTTCTCCATGTTATTTTTACCCCAAACATCCCTACCACTTTTATTATATCCATCTGTGTTTACTAATGACAACTTCCTGCAGTGTAAACCCACTCACTGACGTCACATCAACATACTCTTTAAATCGTTCATAGTCCGCTTTCAATTGAAATTATTCAAAACAGAAAATAATCAAAGCTTATCAATAAAAATGGATTCTCTTTCTTCAAATCAAACACTCAGCCGATGATAACATTTAATCGGCTCGTTTAGTCTGTGTAATGCCAAGAACAAGGCACCATGTTGGGTAAAAACGTTTTAACTGCGACCCCTAAGTTAATTGGGGCAGGGGTTCTTAAGGGCTCCAGGACAATTGGCAGCCTTAAGGTCCGTATTGGTGAGGACGTTTAGGGAGGCGAGTTCTACTCCTCAGTTATGGGTGCCGAGGATTACACAAGTAAGTGATCTTTTTTAATAAATAATTTATTGGAGAGAAGCATAAAAAGCGCAGGTCTGTTTATATAAGTACCCGTGCTACAACTGAAGCTTTTTTTACGCTAACAGGTCCGGTTTCCAACATTACTACTTTTTAGCCCATGTTAGTATCTCCCCATCGTTTTGTTGTAATACTGTAAACTAGAAAATTTACGCAAGTTTGACTTTGAATTACAAAAAATTGTATATTTATGTATGCGTTTCGGGCTGGTACGATATTGGACAGGCACTGGTGACAATACCTAGTGAAAATACGATTACATTGGCCAATTCCGAAATTATTTTTCCAATATTATTTTTAGTTGGTATTAATTGTTGACTACTTCTGTACAAGAAATATTAAAAATAAATTACACCTTATGACGGATTGTTTTTTGCCAAACAAGTTGATGTAAGAGCTGTTCAAGGTCCATATCAAATGTTCCAATTATATATTCTTTGATGCATATAAATTTAAAGATTTTAATATAAATTTAAAGATTTTTACATAAATTTAAAGATTTTTCAGGACCTTCGCCATGCATCTTTTACTCAATAGAATTAAAAATAACCGGCGAAGTGCAATTTGGACTTGCACAATTAGCGTTCCGTCCGAGATTGCTTTTAAGGAGCTATACCAGTGTAACCACTTAAAAATAGAGATTTTTTTCTAGATTTTTTTAATGAAAACTACTGCAACAAGTGGTTTAAAATGTTCATATTTACTATTTCTTTACAAATATACACAATTTTTTGTCGACCAAAATATTGAAATTTACGGGACTTATACTCCAATAACGGGACAGGTGAAAAAGAAAGGTAGCTCTACTGCTGCCGCGATTGGCGCCTCCACATTGCCTGGAATCAAAAAAAAACAAATGATCACTAAAATAGATTAATTTTCCATACCATTAACTGTAGATTTTAAAAATAAAAGAAAATTATAAAAATTGCGGCGTTTAGAAAAAAAAGTATAACATTTTCACCAAAAAAGTGTGCGTTTTTTACATGACAAATTGACATTTTTGGTCCAATCAAAAAATCCATGATTCATGGTACAACAAAACATGTCCTTAACATGCAGAAAAAAATTAAGTCGATACAATAAATTGTTTTCGAGTTACAGCGGCGGCAAATTTTAAAAATGCTGTTTTGAGAAAAATACGTTTAAAGAATGACTAACATGTAACATATAAATAATGATTTCTTGCCACGTACCTACCTTTGTGACCATTTTGAGTTCACACAGTATTACATGTTTAACTTTCACTTACGTAATGTCGTCGCGGCATTACCTGCTCCGGTTCGCGTTACGCTTGCAAAAACGAGTTTTTGGCCCCAGAGCAGCTGTGCCTGGCGACAGCTGTATTTTCAAAAA
Organism: Pachyrhynchus sulphureomaculatus; assembly: GCA_019049505.1. NCBI lineage: Eukaryota > Metazoa > Arthropoda > Insecta > Coleoptera > Curculionidae > Pachyrhynchus > Pachyrhynchus sulphureomaculatus. Next base: position 49,491 of record JAHKBH010002761.1, read on the forward strand.
TAAACATAGGCCGACTTTGATACTTCGCTCTCTTATTCTTTACATATAGAAGAAATCGATTTTTTGAAATTATCACACTGGTATCGCCCTTTAAAATAAAAATTTGTATTACGGAGATATTAAATAATCAGAGACAAAACACACCAAAGTTTGTTTCCGATCTTTGTTTTTATATACCAAATAAATTATCAAAGATAATGCTGCAAATGATTTAAACAGAGCTCGATATTTGCGATCGTTAAAATGACGGAAGTTTTTTTGTATAAATTTCTGTTTGTCCTTGTTGTTGCAGTTGTTGATCAAGTAAATGATGTAACGAAATGTAGCTCGTTGGTCCTGACAATAAAATTAAACATGAAGGCTTTATGAGAAAAAAGAATGTACGAGTTTCTTTGGAAACATTTCAGTGTGGCGATCAAACAATTCTCTTAACAATTTTTTAGAAAATTATAACTAAATATAATTTTTTATAAAATTAATCTACCACTGACTTGGAGACTATTAACCCCGAACTACTTTTTGCTTATTCGAGAGTAAAACTAGTTATTGAACATATTTCTGGTATTATTGTTTCAATATTTGCTGATTTTGAATCGGCGTTGCGGTTTTGTTCTACAGGGTGTGTCAACGACAGAGTAAAGTTCATTATCTCATTTGTTTCGGGAATGACGAAAAAATGTTAAACACAATAGTTTTAGGGAATGTTAAGGTGCACAGTTTAAAATTATTTTTGAGCATACAGGGTACCTCAAAAAAGTGTGGCCGATGTAACATATGTTTTTTTTTAAATGGAACATCCTATTCTCTAATTTATTTTTAAATTCTGCCTAAAATTTTATAAGTTTTTTATTAATAATGTTATATACCTAAACCTAGTACTTTTTCTAATATTAAAAAAAAAATACTAGTTTTCAGTTTTGTAAAAAATTGCAAAACGAGTTACCCCAGATTATTGAAGAAATTGATAACTTTGAGAGGGAACAAATGTGCATTCAACAAGACGGAGCTCCTGCTCTTACCACCGGGTAGTTCGGGAATTTTTAAACCATCGTTACCCACAAAAATGGATCGGTAGGGATGGATTCATTCAGCCCCCTTGATCATGTGACTTAACACCTTTAGACTCCTTTTTGTGGAGCTATATTAAGATCGTGTTTATGTGAATCCCCCTACAACACCAGTAGATACGGAAAATAGGATACGGGATGCATGCAGGACAATAACGACCTTTATGCTAAGGAAAGTGAAGGAAAATATTATAAAACGACTAAAAATGTGTATTCAAGTAGACGGGCAACATTTATTACGTCATAATAATTAATCATTAGATAAGTTAAACTATATTAAAATTATTATTAACTATTTGTTTATTTTTCACAATAGCGTAAGTGTATTAAAAACAAGGGTAAAATTGAAAAATTCAAAATAAATCGAAAACTACTAGAAATATGTATATGACATACTTAATAAAAGTTGGAGGGTTTTGTAAAATCTATCAGAAAAAATAATATATACAGGGTGTGCCTTTTAAAAAATTTGAAATTTTTCAATTTAAAATTTTTTTGTACACCCTGTAGCATCTAACTTAAATTTCTTTACATATATCTTTTTTTTATCTCTATAGAACGCTCGTACCAATTACGAGTTTTCCACCTTCAGAAACAATGGCGCTACTTGCAATTTTTTACAAAACTGAAAACTAGGTTTTTTTTTAAATTGAAATTTTCGAAAAACTACTAGGTTTAGGTATATAACATTATTAATAAAAAAGTTATAAAATTTTACGCAGAATTTAAAAATAAATTAAAATAGGATGTTCTATTTAAAAAAAACATATGTTATATCGGCCACACTTTTTTGAAGTACCCTGTATACTCAAAAATTACTTTAAACTGTGTACTTAACGTTCCCTAAAACTATTGTATTTAACATTTTTTCGTCATTCCCGAAACAAATGAGATAATGAACTTTACTCTATCGTTGACTCACCCTGTACAAATCTCTAGTTGATGATCAGGCAATGAATGTGACTCGTTCCTCCTAAAAATGCAATTTTGAAAAACTATTCATTTATTTACTTTTCTTAGGGTACACTTTATTGTGACGTACCGTAAATTTTTCATAATTTTTCGTAAGATAATGTCCAACTAGTAAAACAATTTAAAATCCTAATAAAGTTTAATTAATGCCGTCAGTGTCATATTTATTTATGTTATTGCTCCAGAAACGAGACGCGAAATTGCAATTAGTAGGAATTGGGAGTAATGAGACCAAGTTATGAATATTCCCTACTTTTAAAAACCAATGTAAGAAAAAGGGAGGTAGAAATTCAACTCATAAAAAACCGGCCAAGTGCTAGTTGCAAACATGGCGCTACCGCAAGTAGGTGCGGTAAGTCTAAAATAAGCTCTCATTTGGTATAAACACCCACCCAGATTGGCTGTTTTTCAACAAAGGTTTCTTGTTCATAAACTTTATTATTTATATACCAGAATCATTTTATGATTGAATGTTTGGCACTCGTTTAGAATGTTTAATTCGTGTATTGGATTCAATACTACACCTGCTTGATTTATTGCGAGGATAAGTGATATCGAATTATTGTTTTGATTTGTAACTCTCAGAGATAGGTATGGAGTGACAACGATTTTTGGCCAATTTTTTAAAAAATAATAGAATCCAATAAGACTGAATGGAGGGGGTGAGGGGGGTTAAAAAAATCACAATAAACTCCTTGCAAAAATGTTTATTGTTCACTTCTGATTTCACCCCCCTTAAGTCCAAAATTTAAGTTTGAAAACTTCTCACGGCCCGTAATTGGGCCATCAATTTTTATATTTGCGACCAATTTTTCAACTTTCTAAGTCAAATAGCTTCGCGAGAAGGGAAAATCGGGTGTGGTTAATCGACAGACAGGCAGGTAGATAGACCACCGAAGTGACCCCATAAGTTTTCCGCACGGAACAATAAAAAGGGACCCACTTATTCCGTATACAATAACAATTTGGAGATATATTCATGATTTTCCCCGAACAGTATTTCAAAAAGTATGTTAACATACTAAATATTACCACTGCCTATAATTTAAATTTAATCAGGATATCATTGTACTTATGAAACATATACCAGAATAATTGTGAAAAGACCATAATAAGGGGTTTTCCATAATAATAAATAACTAAATAGTGTAGCTCCAATTACGGTGCTAGACATTGTTTTAATAAATACTGAATACTGAGGTTAAACTTAACATTTTATTATCGGAATTTCTACGGTTTGACTGCAGGTTTCGTGGGCGTTAACCACATTTTCAAATGCATTCATTTCGCTTTAAACTGTTTTCCTTTTTTTATTATATCAGGTGTTAGGATTGTGAAAATATCGCGGCCCTAGTCAGTATGGGGGAAAACAAAATTAAATACGTGACAAAAATAATTTGTATTTTTCGAGTACGTCATTCTTAACCTAGCGTACTATGCACTTTATTTCCTCTTGTTTTCCCAAAGCTTTCACACCGGTTTTGAAAAAAAATGATTCCTCATATACGGTGTGGTATTGTCGGCAGGGTTGCGGACATTCGGCAGATCGGGTTGAAAATTTCTGGCCACTGAGGTATTTTTTTTAGGTTTGGTAACAGTGATGTAGATGTCACTTGAAGTTGGCCAGAATTCAGTGATATAATAAGCCGGGTGGGACAGTAGCCACATTCGAAACCGTAGCAATTAAGGAAATTTGAGCTATAGAGTCAACAGACGTGTGAACGTGAGCGTTGTCCTGATGGAAAAAAACTTAGCTTCACCCCTCAGTAATCCGGGCTTTTCTCTTAATTTTGACGTAACGACGCAAAAGGGTGCAATAGTAAGTCCGAGCTTATGTTTCGCTTTCCAACGGTAGTCCACCATAATAATACCTTTCGCATCCAAAAAACGGACGTACTTGTCCAGCCGACAGCACTGCCTTCGCTTTCCTTGGGGTCCGGTTCACCAAGATTTTTCCATTGCATTGGATTGTTGTTTTTCATTCTGGAGTATAGTGGTGAACCCAGGTTTCGTCCATTGTCACAAACCTGTTAAGAAAATCTTGCAGATCAGCCTCAAACATCTCCAAATAGTCGCTAGAAATCGTTAGTCGAATTCGTTTTTGTTGAACTGAAAGCAATCTGGGACCCACGTAGCGGAAAGTTGGAAAATCTGAGTTCATTGGCAATGATGTTTTGTGTTCGTTCATACGAGATGTCTATAGTATCTGCAATCTCTCTGATAATTAAGTTAGTCTTTCAATATGAGATCACAGAGTTTGCCGATGTTTTCTTCAGTCGTAGAGGTCGTGGGCCGGCCGGAGCGAGGCTCATCTTCGATGCTCCTCCTCCACGTTTAATTCTGCAACCCATTTTTTCACAGTGGTATATGACGGAGCAGATCGGGTGACAGACGGTCAGACAGACGGATAGACAGATGGACAGGCAGACGAACAGACATACGGGCAGACTGATGAACAGACACCAAAAGGAACACAAAAAAAAATAGGAATTAGCAAAATCAAAATATAAAGTTTTACAAAAAATCTGTTTTAATTTTTACCAGTTCAAGTTATTTAAAATAACGTAAATCCCCGTTCTGTTAAACTGCATTTGGGGTTTAGATAGACAAGCTGTTATTTTGACTTCCGCAATTTATTTAAATTCTGCATCCAATCATTAGATAAATAGCAAACAATAATTAGTGGCCAAAAAAAAACCGCTAAAATTCCAAGAAACAGTGTTGAACTAAAATAAACTTAT